>BLBF01014798.1:18041-35187 GCA_015471245.1 Laticauda colubrina
CTTGTTTTTTTCTCTTGTGCACAAACTGGAACACTTTCTTATTTAGCAGAACTACTGAGTTTTGAGACACACTTCCTTATTCAATTCAATGGGCCATCCAACATGGCTTCGGTTCTGCTCACAATTCTCTTCTTTCTGTATATAATTGGACCTAAAATCTCATTAGGCTTAGCCAGTATTATGGATAATTAAAATTACAGGAATAGGAATACTGAATTCCAGTGGTTCTACTCCATTAATTATAAGTTTATATATTACATTCTGGGTTATAATCCAGTGTATTGTGAGCAAGGGCTTTTCTTTACAAAAACCTTCCCTCTCTACCTCCACTATTTTTTGTGTAGGATATACAAAGCAAAAGGAGAATGATATCCTATGTAGGTGCCTTTGTATCAGTTAGAGTTTTCTGTGATCAAAACAATTTCCATCAAAAACTGAAAATTGTATTGAGAATTGGCTTTTATAATACACATGTGTTACTCCTATCCATAAATTGTTCCAAAGGCCTGCTAAAAGGCTTCCATAGAAATCCTTTTAGTCAGTGGTGGGATTCAATTTTTTTTGCTACTGATTCTGTGGGCATGGCTTGGTGGGCGTGGCTTGGTGGGCATGGCAGGGGAAGGTTACTGCAAAATCTCCATTCCCTCCCCACCCCACTAACCTGCTTTCCAGCTCCGTTCTCTTGTGCAGGGCAACAAAAGAAGACCCAGCTGATCAGCTGGGACTCAGGAGGCAAAGAATAGATGGGGGTGGGACCAATCAGAGGTGGTATTTGCTGGTTCTCTGAACTGCCCAAAATTTCTGCTACTGGTTCTCCAGAACTGATCAGAACTTGCTGAATACCACCTCTGCTTTTAGTGCTGCTGAGCTATCAAGATTGTTGTCAATCTACTGCAATGAAATTAAAATGAAAGATTAATCAAGAGTTAGAATACATTTATATAACCAGCAAAACTATAACCCACTACAAAGATTCTATTGTAATATCACTTATAAATAGGTCCCATTCAGTACTAATCCTTTTCTAAGCTAATTGAAATAAACATGTTTTGATTTTCTTAAATCAGAAAAATGGCTGCATGTGTGTCACGTATTTAGTTGGCCTCTTGAACCACACAGAAGATAGCAAAACAAATTCATTTTCAATCTTAGTGAAATTTCCTGATCATTCTGTTTTATACACTGCCCAAACTTCATCAGAGTTGAGTGGCAACAAATAAATGTAATTCAGCGAATAAATAAATAATGCAAACTCCTTGCTGGTTACGGTATTCAATGCAGACAAGTTTGCCACATGGAAGAGTTCAACCACACAGGACATTGGGGAAATGATCTATCCTAAAAGCTGACACTCATCTCCTGTATGGTCTGGAGGCTTCAAACACCCTGTATCATGCAATTGATCATTACCAGCAGGAAATTTCTTCCTCTAGCACCCTGCTGCTCCTTATGGGACTGGAGTAAAACCTTTGGATGATAAAACATCTTCACTTTGATGTTTCAATTTCAATCATTCAATAAATGATTAAAACTAATATTGATTTTAGTAATACAGCTGCTTAGGACAAATCATGGGGATTCATAATTTTGGAATGTGTAAACTATTCAAAACAAACATTACATTATAGTATGCTGTTTTGAACCATAACCACAACATAAAACATTCTATAAAAGAAGAAGAAAAATAGGAAGCTCCTCAGTAATATTTTTCTTTATAAAACCAAGTATATTTTGACATAACCCACATTTTAGCTTTGGATTTCTCTAGCATAAACAGAGCTAAGTGCCCCCAAATTCAATTACAATAGGTATTATTACAGTAGGGATTATTTATTATTATTAAATTCACAACAAAGTTTAAAATGATTACTTCTCATAGACACCTGGCTAGCTACCACATAAAAAGACGGTGGACCAGAATGCTGGACTGAAACAGTATGGACTCTTCCACTCTAAGATATCTTCAGTGTATAACAGAATAACAGAGTTGGAAGGGATCTTGGAGGTCTTCTAATCCAACCCCCTGAAATGCATAAGCATTTCAGAGAAATTTCTGTGTAGTTTCTTCTTAAAAGCCTCCAAAGATGCTTTTCCTTCTTGAGGAACATGTGATAGTACTTTATATGCACAACACAAAAGATCTCTATATAAAAGTCTATGTGACTATAGTCTCTATAAATGGAAATGCCTTATATAAGCTAATGCCAGATATGTTGCTCCTAATAAATCTTCTGGATTCTTTTGAAGCTTGGCTCGAGGCCCAGGATAACCACCCAGAATCCTGATAACAGGCATGATGAACATGAAATCTGCTAGAAGTTAAAAAAAAATCAACTCCTAGTACTCCAGACAATTATAAGTTCATAGTGAAGAAAGCTGGGAATTTTATATTAGAATATTCAATTAAATCCTTTTGAAATAGATATTTATTTTGTGATGTACACACAAAAAAAAGCCTTTATCATTGCAGAAGTTCCGTGTTTCATGGTTTAGAAATGACCAGCTCCAGGTTGACTCAGCCTTCCATCCTTCTGAAGTTGGTAAAATGAAGACCCAGATGGTTGGGGGCAATATACTGACTCTGTAAACCACTTAAAGAAGGCTGTAACCAGAGGTGGTATTCAGCAGGTTCTGACCAGTTCTGGAGAACTGGTAGTGGAAATTTTGAGTAGTTCAGAGAACTGGAAAATGCCACCTCTGAATGGAGATTTTACAGTATCCTTCCCCTGCTATGCCTATCAAGCCCACAGAACTAGTAGTAAAAATTTTTTGAATCCCACCATTGGTAGTAATGCACTATGAAGCGGTATATAAATTTAAGTGCTGTCACTATTGCCATAGTTAGATTTGGATTAATCTTTAAATCTCTTGCCAAGGCTCCACTCTCTCGTTCATGGTAATATAATCCCACAGATTCAACGTAGAGTGAATAAAACAAGTATAGACTGAAATAACCAAAAGAGTTACTTGGAAGCAGTGCAAATACATTTTTAAAGTGTGGATAAGAATTATAATTTTTGGTGGCCAAGAACTGTAATGTATTTATGTCACTGGAAAGAGACAGGGTTGTAATTCTTGGTTGAGTTACTAAGGATGCATTCATTTTATTAGGGAGTTAATACCTCTATTTTGCATAATTTACAACTGAAAACTGAGCTACTGTTTTTCAGTGTTTTATCACTAATTTTCATGCTGGTGATTTCCAAAGGCTGCAAAAATTGTTTCACATTGCTTTTAAAAATTAGATATTCAAGAACAGTTTCTCAAAAACTTAGGTGTCGAATCAGAGGTGGTATTCAGCAGGTCCTGACCAGTTCTGGAGAACAGGTAGCAGAAATTTTTAGTTTGGAGAATCGGCAAATACCACCTCTGACTGGAGATTTTACAGTATCCTTCCCCTGCCATGCCCACCAAGCCATGCCCACAGAACTGGTAGTAAATTTTTTTGAATCCCACCACTGTGTAGAATATAAGGATATTTTATTCCTAAGCAAACTCATTGTCAAAAGCAGAAGTAAAACTAAGAAGAAAATAATGGCAATAAAATATGGTGGCATTTTGCACAAGCGTGTCTGGCAAGGATGTTTCAAGATAAATCAGTTAAATGTTGGAAGTGCCACCAGATACCTGAGTCATATTATCATATCTGGTGGATCTGTTCAAAAGCAAAAAAATATTTGCATACATGGTTGGAAACAATGATAAAACAACATATTGATTTAAAACTAGAAATATTTTTTTGTGGATCCTACCCGAAGAATATAGTAAGGAAAATACATATGTAGTTATTCATATATTGACTGCTGCCAGAATTGTATTTATACAAAATTGGAAGGGTGAAGAGATGCCTACAGATGAGAATGTGATTAGGAAAATATTAGAATGTTTGGAAATGAATAGATTAACATTGGCAATTAAGGAGAAATAGAAAACTGAATAATATATGGTATAGGATTTATATATCAATGGTTAAATAATAAAAATGGAAGTTAGAAATAGGGAAACAAAGTAAAGATGATGTGTTAAAAGTGATAAGTTAATATGATGACTAACATGTTGAATACTACTATGTATAATTTTATTGTATAATCAATTAGTATAATTAATAGGTGGATATTACTATGTTAAATATTGCAGAATTAATATGTAATAAAGGATGTTATAATTTTGATTATTGTTTAACAAAGATGTTTGTATCCAGACAACATACTGTTCAAATGAAGATGGAATGATTGTATTAAAAATAAAAAAAAATATTAAAAAAGAGTCATCTATATGGAACTGCTCTGGTAAACCATTGGAAAGAAAAATACATATTTCCCAACTCTTTATATTTCAAAGACCATTGTGAGACCAGCAGCATATTGACCAATGATTTGCTTATGCCTTCTTCTCTACTTGCACATTGTAATCCCAAGTTTATAGAACAGGTACTTTTCTGGAACTGAAATAATCCTCACAATGATATCCTCTCTAAAGACAAGCCATTAAAATTAGTTTATTAAGAGATGTAAGATGAAGAAATGTTTGGTTAAAAAAAAATCAGAGATTTGGGAAGCAGGGCATATGAGCAGGGTACAATACAGATATTTGCATTTTCCTGATGTTGTGTAACTTTTATGTCCTGCTGCGCTTACCTACTTTGACACTAACAACTGCACTGGGAGAGAACAGATTTATAAGTGGCAGGACCTTTTTGTCAAGGGAAGTGAAGTAGGCATGAGGCCCTGTCCGAAAGAAGACAACATCATTCAACACTGAATTAAAATAGACCCCAGATGTCAGTTGACCCTAAAACCATGCACATTCAGTTCTTCTCTTCTCTTCTCTTCTCTTCTGACTTCTCCTTCCTCTCCCTCTCCCTCTTCCTCTCCCCTCCTCAAATCTACACTATCAGGTTCTTGTAATCAATCATGAAATAAAAATCTTCTAAAAGAAAAAAGCAAGGTGTTTCTTTTCCTTATTCTTAAACATGAGGACCATCATGTTGGATGGAGAATTGGAATGCCTCATCTACTAATCTTGTTTCTATAGCTACTAATAGCCATGCAATTCTGGAGAAATTATAAGTCTCCCTCTGTTCCGTCCGGAAAAACGTGAGGTAGACCGGGTTCCAAAACAGCAATGTCTTTATTAAAGCCCCTGTCACACTGCACCAACAGATGCAAAGAGGATGTAAAACGGACAAAAAACCTTGCCATCTGTTCGTAAACGCGATGTACTCATTGCCTCCGTTTGGCTTCCTATCTATCCGTCCAGCATCCGTTTATGGACGTTTCATCCGCTCAAAAAGTTTTAGGCTGCTTAAAACTTTTGCACGGAAAATGTATCCAGTTCATCCGTTCTGCATCCGCTACGCATCCGAGACACATCCATTACACATCCGCTATATCCGCTAGGCATCCGCTGCGCATACGCGCAACTCGCATCCGCCCGGACGCAGGGAGGAAGCGGAACGGATGCAGAATGGATGCAGAACGGATGCAGCACGGAAACAAAGCGTTTAAAATGGAAAAAACGTTCGCAGAGGGGACCTTTTCTCAGATATTAAGGATGTCTAGAGGATGCCTAGAGGATGCCTAGAGGATGCAAAGGGACACCTATACTGCCTATAAAAAGGGGGAGCAACTCATCTGCATCGCACTTTCCGACCAGCAGCCCAGCGGTGCAGACCTCTGCAGCCTTCATCTGACTCTGACTCTTCCACAACATCCAGTCATGTCCACAGTGGATTGCGACAAAATCCTTTTGCAGCCAACATCCTTCTGCAACACTGCGAAACCATCTACAGTCTCTGTGAACAGTACTACGGGAAGAAAAGGAGGCACCCAAAAAAAGTCTGGCTCCGAAGATGGTTCGCCAGAAGAGCACAGTACGTACTTTTCGACAAGCTGATGGTGGAGCTCAGGAGCGAAGACCCTCGGGCATTCCAGAACTTCATAAGGATGCCCTCCAGCCATGTTTGACGAAGTTGTGCAGCACCTGACACCCAGGTTGAACAAGACAAAAACCAACTTCCTGCCCAGCCTGGAACCTGGGCTCAAGGTGGCACTCACTCTGAGCCACCTGGCCTCAGGGAGCACCTACAGGAGCATGCAGTACGGCTGGAGGGTGCCACCCAGCATCATCAGCTTTGTTGCCTGCAAATCTCCAGCCAACTCGGGGTCCACTTATTTCAACTCCAAGGGTTTCTTCAGCATCATCCTCTTCGCCATGGTCGATGCTGACTACAAGTTCATGTACATCGATGTTTCAGGCAACGGCTCATCTTCAGATGCCCAGGTATACAATGACAGTCACCTCAAGGAGGGGCTGGAAAGCAACCTCATGGTGGGCTTCCCAGATCCAGACCCGCTGCCCAACGACACGCAAGATGTGCCCTAGTTCATCGCATCATCCCCCTCACAACCTGCCTCATGAAGCCCTACACCTCCAGACTCCTCACCCATGAAGAGAGGATCTTCAACTACAGGCTGTCCAGGGCAAGGCGAGTGGTGGAGAACGCCTTTAGCATCCTGGCCAACAGGTTCCAGGTACTTCTCACCAGCATGCAGCATATCCCAGAGACCATGAGGAGGATCATGGAAGCTTGCTGCATCCTGCACAATCTCATGCGCACCCGCTACCCAGTCTTGCAGAACAGGCTCGTGGACCTCCAGCAAGGCAATGGGGACATGGAGCCTGGGGAATGGAGGCAAGGGCAAAACCTGATCGACACTGAGGATGTGCAAGGGCCCAACAGAGCCTCATGTGAGGCGAAGAAGCAGTGCAACCTCCTGAAACACTGGTGCAACTCCCGAGCTGGAGCGGTGGAGTGGCAAGACAGGATGGTAGATGCTTAATGGATGCTTCCTTCAGCCTGTCTCATCACACGGATGAGATTGGGCCATGTATGTTTTGGTGGCCTACAATGAACAGGGCATTTAATAAAGAGTTGTGTTTATGTTGACATGTGTGGATCAATGCTTACATTGTAATTGATAATGAAGGGCCATAGGGGTGGCACCTGGGAGGGTGGACCAAACAGTCCCACTATGCTTGCACTGGAGGTTTATCTATCCCACAACTATTACCCATCCCATAGGTATCCCTGCCCATCCCACAGGTATCCCTTCCCATCCCACAGCTATCTTAACCCATCCCAAAGGTATTCCTGCCCATCCCACTGCTATCTTAGCCCATCCCACAAGCATGCAAAGGCTAAACCATTTCTAAAAGTTTCCACCCAGACTTTATAGAAAAAGAATAATGAAGCAAGTGGTGAAACAAAGATAAACTTTATTAATAACAAGCTGTAAAATAAACATGACCCAAGTCAAGTGTCCAAATAAAGTCCACAAATATCCAGGCAGCCAGTCTCTTGCACTCCTCTTGGTCACTCGGAGGTGTGTGCCCAGTCTAAGGTGTTAGGGAGCAGGTGCTGTGGAGGTGGGTGTTGCTGCAGTGCTGGTCTGAGGTGTTATTGCAGTGCCTCGCCCCGAGAGGACAACAGGGGATGGTGTGTTGAGGAAGGTGTCGGACAGTTGGCTCAGCCCCGTGATGCTGAGAGGTCCTTCCTCCATGCCATGGGGTGTCAGCCCCAGTACTGAGGACAGATGTACTGAGGCCGGGCTTGGCTGTGGGATGGAGGAAGGAGCAGTGTAGTGGGGCTGCCTGCTCTGCAGCAGTGTGAGGACTGTCGTGGTTGGCATCGGTGGCATCATTGGAACCGGTGGCAACGGTGTCGCCCGATGACTCTGTGCCTGCATTTGTAAGGGCTGCTGTCTGTGCTGCTGGACCTCCGGGTAGCTGTAGCCCTGGTAGGTGAGGGGCTGTGGGAAGCCTTGATATGGGAGGGACATCACCTGGGGTGGAGGAGCAGACCTGGACTGGGTGGGAGCAGGTGCCTCTGGGTCTGGAGGGTTGTTAAGCAGCGTGGTGATCCTCTCCTTCACCACCTGGAACTGGGGATCCGCCATCTCCTTGAGGGTCTGGTTCACATAATTGAGGAAGGGCTTGCGGTTGGAGGAGGAGGATTCGATGGGGACCAGCTGAGAGAGGAGACCTATGCTGGTGCGGATGGTGTCCCTGATCTCCACCAGGACGTTGTGGCTCTGCCCCTCCTGCGGTCCGGCTCTCTGCCTTACTGTGGTGGTGGAGGTGTGGGTGGATGCGGCTTCGGCAGCGGTAGACTTGATGTCTCCTTTCTCCCACCACACCAGGGAGTCCTCATCACTCTCCACCACGCTTTTAACACCTGCCCGGGGGTTCTCCGCCAAGGCACGCTCCACAGATACCTGCATGGAGACAGGGACTAACTCTCGGCCGCCAGAGGACTGGCTCCCAGCAGGCTGCCAGAGAGAGAGGGTAGAGATTTGGGCTCCTAGTGCTCCTCGGTGGCGGACCTCACCCTCCAGGAAGCTGCACTTGGCCATGACATAGTTCTCTCTGTCCGTCAGCTTAACCCTGGCTTGGCCAGATTTTTTGCAGTGCAGCTTCCCGTACCAGGTGTGCATGTGCTTCCACCAGCCGAGGAGCACCTCCGAAGTGTAGCCCAGACTCTCCGCCCTCTCTCTCCAAGCAGCCTGCTTCCGCTTGGTGTCCCTGTACAGCCGGTGTCCCTTCCGCCACAGATAGTCGTTCTCTCTCAGCCACTCCAGCACTTCATCCTCGTGCGCTTCCTCAATGTAACACTGCCTCCTCTCCCGTTGTTGCATATGCCTCTTCCTCCCTTTGGCAGGACCAGATGGGCCCTCATCAGAGGGGTTTCCAGGTTGTAGGGGCTGCTCCTCCACACCAACAGCATCATCATCATCATCATCATCATCATCATCATCACCAGCAGGATCATAATCAGCATCATCATCATCAGCAGCAGCATAATCACCAGCAGGATCATAAGCAGCAGCAGCAGCAGCAGCAGCAGCAGCAGCAGCAGCAGCAGCAAGACCAGGATGAGCAGCAGCAGAGTAAGCACCAGCAGCAGGGTCAGCAAGACTAGGAGCATGAGCAGAACGAGCAGGACCAGCAGGACCAGCAGGACCAGGAGCAGCTTCAGCAGAGTATGCAGCAGAAGCACCACTGCCAGGAGCAGCTACAGCAGAAGCTCCAACAACAGAAGAGCGAGCCCAAGCAGCAGAAGTCCCAGCAGAAGCAGAGTCAGGGACATGGGGTGGGAGGGTGGCCCTGTCCCTCTTGCCAGGGATGGTGGCAGGTTGCTGAGATGTTCGCTTCTTCCCCATGGTTGTGGGGTTGCTGGCTGGCAGGGAGGCTGGCAGGAAGGTTGGCAGGCACCAAGGCTGGCAGGAAGGCTTGCACCAAGGGTGGCAGGAAGCCTGGCAGGAAGCCTGTTAGGAAGCCTGGCAGGAAGGCTGGCAGGAAGGCAGGCACCAAGGCTGGCAGACAGACTGGCTGGCAGGGAGGCTGGAAGGCAGGCTGGCAGCAAGGCTGGCAGGGAGGCTGGAAGGCAGGCTGCCAGCAAGACTGGAAGGGAGGCTGGAAGGCAGGCTGGCAGCAAGGCTGGAAGGGAGGCTGGAAGGCAGACTGGCAGCAAGGCTGGCAGGGAGGCTGCCCAGGAGGCTGGGAGGCAGGCTGGGAGGCAGGCTTGGAGGCAGGCTGGCAGCAAGGCTTGCAGGCAGACATGCAGGCAAAAACTCGAGGTATCCAGCAGCAGGTCTTTCCTTGGAATGCTGGCCACGTGCGAGCTGCTTCCCTTTATATCCGGGGGGCTTGCGCAATGCATCCCCCCCGCATGCACAATTAACTCCAAGCATCCGTTAGGCTTCCGCTGTGCATCCGCTAGGCTTCCGCTGTGCATCCGCTTCATCCGCTGTGCATCCGTTCTGCATCCGCTTTGCTGAGGCCCCCCGGAAGCCCTGCGGACGCGCCATCCGCTTCCATCCGCTGGACTTCCGTTCCGCATCTGCTTTGCATCCGCCCTGCGTCCTCCCTGCGTCCGTGTTGTCCACTCCAATTATGCAAATTTTCGCCCCTTCAGCAGAACTCATGCCGTTTGATGAGATTTGACACTACTGGTACGTAGTGAGCCTTTAGCATCCGCTGGAGTTCAGGCCAGGTCATTTGTTTTACGTCTCTGGGCTTCGCCAAAGCTTTGGCCAACTTGAACACAGTTGGTCCACAATGCGTTAGGAAGACAGCCCTCTTACGCTGGTCTGAGATCTCCTCCATCTCGTTGCTTTCTAAATACATTTGAAAACGGTCTACGTAGGATTCCCAATCCTCTTCATTGGGATTGAAGGGTGCGGGTGGTGCATTATTTCCGGCCATCGCTTCTAGCCTGGATTTTCAATTCGCCACATGCACAGTCTCACGTTTTAGGATGATCCCACCTTCGTCGCCAGTGTTCCATCCGGAAAAACGTGAGGTAGACCGGGTTCCAAAACAGCAATGTCTTTATTAAACTATATACAGCAAACGGAATGGTTTGGATTAAGCCGTGGCAGCCTTTATATACGGCTTGCCTGCCGGCTTGTAGCCAATGACATTTACTTGATTTTGCCGCCTTTCGGCGGTTCTCCTGAATTGGTTCTTAGTGAACCAATCCCATGTAGGCCTTTCTGGCCAATCACATTTGAGACATTTTGAGTAAACCATTTTATACAGAACACCCTCCCTTTTTACTTGTTAAGAGGAGAAGGTATCTCAAGCTTTAAACTGAAATCTTCACAACTAAGAGTCCATCACTCTTCATAGCAATTTTTCATATTATAAAACTCCATCCTTTATAAAGCATGCCCCTTTCTCCCTGTACAAATTATAGGTGTGCACATGAAGTAGTACCTATTCCTTAAATAAAATGATTTTACTCCATGAATTAAAGCTGACTTCAGCAGCCTAATTCTCCTGTGCAACTATTACACATACACACTATATAATATACAAACAATATTTCTCAACCTCTGTCTCCATTACAAGACTCATCGACATGCATAGATTCAATTAGAAATTGTATATCTAGCAGGCAATGAATTTTGTATAGCCAAGTTCAAGAACAAAATGTATTTGCTAGGGTGTTGTTTGAAACCTAATATAGACTGGATAACTTACTCATAGTGTCCCAAGTTGAGAGAAAGTTTGGTGTGTTACTTCAGATGTTCGACGAAGACAATGGTGGCAAACTTTTTGGGCTTGGCATGCCAAAAATTCAGAAAACACCTGATTTGTCTCTGCCGGTGCGTCACAACCTTCCCTCTCCCTTTGAACAAAATATAATTTTCTACTTCTCCACGATCTAGACAACTCTGAACAATGGCACTTAGTGGCAGTAGCAATGCTGGGCCTGAAATAAAGGACTGGATCTCAACTTCAGGTTTCAGCCCTAGTACTACTATTGGCCCTCAAAGAGGTTGCCTTGCACCTTAACTTTTTGTGAGAGGCACAATTGCTCCCAAATATGTTTCTTTGGGGACTGACAGAAACTTGGAAAAAACTGAGGGAAGTTTGTTTTTATATATAATTGCAGCAAGACTCTTACAGGCATAACGGTGGAAAGATCTGATATTACCCCACAATGGAAGAGTGGATTGTAAAGACGATGGAGCTTGCATAGATGGCCTTAATTAGATAAAATACATTTTAAGTCCATTTTGGATGAAACAGAAAGAAATGAAGTTATGATATATGGGTTTGATGACTAGAAGAAATAATAGATGGTAGAAAAATGCAAGTTCTGTTCTAACGATGAGTATAATTTAAATTTATGCCCATAACTGCTGTAAAGGAAATTTGGAAGCCATTTCTTTGTATTTTTTCTTTCTTTTTTTCCTACACCTTCGGCTTTGTTAATTTATTTCTTTTCTTTATCTTAAATATTAGTTTCTAACTTTCCTGCTTAAAATGGAATAAAGTTATTTAAGGAATAGGAATAAAGTCCTCGATTCAATCACATCCTTTGTCCTTCTTCTCTAAGAAATAGAAGATTAACATTGTTTAAGTACCTGACTGAAGCTGTATGCATGTGTGTGCAAAAAAGTGTGATCAGTCTATGGATGGCAATTGTGATGCATTGGTGAAGTTTTGCCTTTGCACTTTTTAAGAATAGCATAGCAGTACTATATTTTGAACATCAAGAACTCCTCAAGCAAAGATTCTTGACAAAACTCATTTCAATGGGCAGCTTAAAAACACTGGGAAGAAATTTATGCTCTGGCCTGCTTTAGTTATCTATCACTCCTTAGAGGAACATTAAAATCCTTAACAACACCCACTACAAAAGTAGGCCTTACTGCCCAGTATATTAAAACCTCCTAACAAGAATTGGGAATTGGTGGTAGGAAATACAATGCTTAAACATTACATCTTCATCATTTCCAGTTTTTGTGGCCCTGAGTTAATGGTAGATAATTCATTCACAACACATTAACTCCTTGGGTGAAGAACAAAACCATACTTCTGTTCTTCAGGAATAAAAAGCTAAATTGATTTCATAGTTTTGATGACATCTTATTTTAAGTGTGACACCATAAAATAACTTAATTGTTTCCCAATCTCTCTCTCTCTCTCTGTCTCTTTTTTTAAAAAAAATAATAATCTATAGCCTGAAGGACAAAGTTGCTAAATAAGGATACTTGAACTGAGCTTGATTGAAATATTGCTGGCTCTTAGAAAGGGGGAGAAAATGTACATAATTCTAAATACACAGGTTGTCTGAATCATATTGACAAATGCTCAAGATGTAAAGGTGATGATGGTATGCTTTACAGTAAGCGTTTAAAATAGTCCAATGCATTGACAAACTTTATTTAATGAATAAAATATGAGGGAGTGGGTGTCATTATCATGATGAAAATTCTGATGAATATGAATCAAGAGCTGTTTCCCTATTGATGAGAGACCATTTTATGAGAGGGGAAACCAACTAGGGCAAGCATGCACAGTTTTAAGAAATCAAATGCGAAAGATTTAATTGTCCTGTTGAAAACCTTATCAATAAAATTATCACCATCTTTTAGGACGACACCCACAAAAGCATCATCAAAAGACTGGAGATGTTCCCAAATGTGAGACGCTAAAAATAAAGAAATGCAAATTTTCCAAATTTGATGCTTTTTTAAAATAACAAATTTAACCTCATAAATGAGGCTTTATTTCTTTGATAACAGAAAAACCATGATATGTTTCAAATAAGAAATCTCATAATGTGTGAGCTTTAAACCGAATAAAACATTTTGTAAATAACATTTTTGTAAAGACTTCTGTAACTGATCATCTTGTAAACAATATGGAAGCAACTGGGCATAGCTAAGTCTTTCTGGATATATATATGGTGTTTAGCTTTTCAAGATCAGCCAGCTCCTACTCAATTATTACATAGCAGGTTTGCTAAAGCTCTGTAAAATTGCAAATGACATCATAGATCGTGCTGCTCATGGTTGGGTGCCATCAAGTCAAGGTTGTTTCACAGTGATGCTGCAGATAGTTGTCATGAACCATGTTTTGTCCTTATCCAGGTCCTTATCCATTATAATCATTGTTATAATGGCATCCATGGCTGTTGTTTTTCTGTCAATTTATCATAATGGATAGTCTTTTTAATTATTGTAATATTTGGAAATTGATCTTGTTCTTCCTCTTCCTCAATTGTTACAATAATTATTTTTGTTGAAACTGTTGAAAATTTTAGTTCACTTCTCCAACTGCTTCTCTTGCTTTTTTGATTTTTGCTTGTCTACATTTCTGAACAATTCTGAGAGTTTATTCAATGAAATATTTTTCACTTTATTCAATCCTAACTTTCTTCATGTATTCCCATAACTACCAATAGCATTTAGACTTATATATTGCTTTATAGTGCTTTACAACCTTCTCTAAGCAGTTTTACCAATCTGGGTCTACCTCGGAAGGATGGAAGGCTGACTCAGCCTTGAGCCTGATGGGATTTGAACTGCCAAATTGCAGGCAGCCAATAGTCAGCAGAAGTGGCCTGCAGTACAGCACTCTAACCACTGCACCACCGAGGCTCTTATCATATTGTTATTATCTAATGCAGTTAATTTATTTTGCAACTGGCCTTTAATTTCTGATATTTTCAAATGTCTGGTATTCAAATCAAATACATCCGTGTTTCAGGGAAAGACAATTGATATATATTTCTACAGAGGAAGTTCTATTGAATTAAATTAGTGGTGGGATTCAAATTTTTTTACTACCGGTTCTGTGAGCATGGCTTGGTGGTTGTGGCATGGCTTGGTGGGCATGGTGGGGGAAGGATACTGCACAATCCCCATTCCCTCCCCAGCCCACTAACCTTCTTTCCAGCTTCATTCTCCTGTGCAGGGCAACAAAAGAGGACCCAGCCATTCAGCTGGGACTCAGGAGGCAAAGAATAGATGGGGCAGGGCCAGTCAGAGATGGTATTTGCCAGTTCTCTGACGACAAAAAATTTCTGCTACTGGTTCTCCAGTACTGGTCAGAACCTGCTGAATACCTCCTCTGAATTAAATCCTATCAAGTTCAGTGAAATCTATTCCCAGATAAAAAATTTAAAATTTGCAACCTTTTTGAGAATATTTCACATTAAAAATCATGGAAGATATATTAAAATTATTAATAAATGTAATAGTGAACTGATAATAATCCAGTTTTTATTAAAACTGGCAACTATGTATGTATAGTAGATTATTTTTCCCATCTGCTAAGATAGGCATTTAGGAAAGGCAGAGTGAAGAAATTTGTTTGATTATCATTTTAATGTGACCTTAGCCAATTTATACTTCCTACAACTTTACGTAAAAAAAGAATATGATTACATGCTAAGATCTTTCTTCAGTTTTGACATATGGTTTACATTAGTTATAGTGCAATAATAGTGCACTGCAGGGCACCAAAGGAATTATATTAAATAAAATGTTTGCAATAAATGTCCATATTAGGCAAAGTGTATATTAAATGTTATATAGCAGGAGAAATACACATGAGACGCTTTAACAATTTTAGGTATACTTCCCAAATAAATTCCCAAAATGATACTGACTGTATGAAATGGAATGTGACTTGTTATCCTGATGTTATCTCAGGATCTTCCACAGCTTGGTGCCTTTCAAATGTGCTGGACACCAACTTCCATAATTCTCAGACAGCTTGGCCAGCCTGATAGGGATGATGAATGGAGAGGTTGGGAGTTGAAGTTTTTTACACATGAGAGCACCAGACTGATGGATACATTAGTAAATTTTAACAGAGCAAAACTCCCAGTTACCTCTCGGTGTTTAAGCTACAAGTCATTGTGTTAAAGCAATTATGTTCTGTGGAAACTATTGCCTTGATCATTGTAGAAGACAGGATTAAAAAACAACAATGAAGGAGCCCAACCACCTCCCACTGGAATCTAAGGGCTTGTGTAGTTATTGCCCCCAAAGGCTATGAACAGCACTTTCTCTTCCATAAATAAATCTACAAACCCCTTTCCACTTTTGAAAATAATTTATAGGCTAGTCTGACAGTTATACTTAGATCTTTCAATATTTTATGGAGAATTTTGCAGATCCTTCACCATGTGGAAGGCTGTCAGCTAAAACAGTTTGGGTTTCTTCAGAAAGGTACAATGGCACCATGGCAGAAAAAGAGATTAGAAATAGAGATGCCTTGAATTTTTAAACTTCTCCTCCCAGATGGTAACAAATATTTTAACAACAGAAATTCTTCCCATCAATGACAAATCTAGTGTTTCCCATCTGTGCAAATCCAATTTTATCTCACTCCACATTTTATTATTTTTATACAAAGAAGAATTTAGAATTTTTATTACAAAGAATCATACACACACACATACACAGTACTTTACCTTTGTCACCACCTTAAATCCCATTTTATTTTCCATTTTTCTTTGGTCTTCTTCATTCATATTCTTTACCAACATTTTTGTTTTTAATTTATTTACATCCCTGCCAGTCCTCCAAATATTTTAAGTTTCCTCATAGCATATTCAATATAAATTCTTGGCCAAGGGCTACAATTAGTCTTTACATAGCATATAGGTGACTGTACTCCAAGGAACTGTAGAGTTAAGACATCCACATTTAAAACTGGCAACCAACCAAACTCTGAATATTTAGCACCTATATTCAAACTCTGAATATTTAGCACAAACCAAGAAAGGAAGATTTTATCTTTTCCTCCCCTCTCTGCCACTTTCCTTCAACTTCGTTGCTTTGTCATTCTATGAGCATGCAACACTCTATTTACAGATGGACAATTATCAGAAATGTACAATCTGAGTGTTCAGGTATGCATGAAGCTCTTGAAAGCCTTTGGTGTGATCCACTCATAGTCCTCTTTTCATGTTTTCAGGCTTCCTGACTGTGAGTTCTGGCTTTTATCATGGTATAGTGTGAATTACTCTTATAATTAGCTTAGCATTGTAAAGATTTGGCCTTCACAGAGTGCTGGTGGTGTTGGCAGCCTTCTTTGGTTATTGCTCTGCTCTCCTCCATATGATTACTGAATGGAGGTAAAACATGCGAAAAAACTTCATGCATGAAAACTTTTACTAAAAAAACCCTGCACTATTATTTCTTTCTTTTACTTGTTATTAATCTAATGTATCCATGAATTCATGTTCAGGATCAGATAAACTGTTCTGATACTAATACTAATTGGTAAACTCATACTAATTGAACTTTAAGAAAATCAGCACTATTAACATAATCCAATTCTGTATTACAAATTTATGCTATTAAATGGTGTGCATTGGTACCTGTAACTGTGATAAATATGTAAGTAACCATCAATAAATAGGTAGGTAGCACACATTTAATTCCTTACACTTAGATTAATTACTTGAAACATTGTTAGTAATTTCTACTTCAAATATTTTATTAGTTTATCAACATATAAAATACAGAAATACAAAGAAAAATGAAAATAATGGGAAAATAGGGCAGGAAAGGGGGAAGAGAAAAAGTGTAGGGTAAAGGAGGAAGAAAAAGAAAAGCATTGGTTTTCAATTCCTTTTGATGTAGTAGAATAAGGTGGTAACATAGAACTTCAATATTTTACTTTTGTATAATAATATGTACCAGCTATTTCTTTCTTTTTTTTTTTGAAATTTTTTTTATTAATTTTTAACAAACAAACATATACCAACAAAACACAAAACATAAAAAACATAAAATATCTTTTTGGACGGCAGTTTGATCCCGAGTTACAT
>BLBF01014800.1:0-7500 GCA_015471245.1 Laticauda colubrina
TGCAAACGGTAGCCAAGAATGAAGTTAGGAAAAAAAGGGAGACCCAGACATCAGATCCGAGGCCAAGGTGGAGAGATGAAAGATCTCCCAGCAGGGAGTGGAGACCCCCGGTTAGGCGAGTAGGTCCAGGGGGCAATCGAGGCAGTCGATTCCAATGGACATCCCAGAGTAGAACTTGCTTCAGATGCGGGAAAGAGGGACATTTTGCGCGTGAATATCTCAAAACCCCGGAGGAACGAAGCTATGCCCAATACAATTAGAGAGGTTCCAGCTCCCCAAGAAGGACCCGCGGGGAGCCATTGGTAAATGTGTTAGTGGGTCCTGACCATCAGGAACGGCTGTTCCTGATCGACACCGGCGCAAGCCGGACATCTGTATGCGATCTGGTAGAGGGAGCATGCAGGTCAAAGCAGTCTTTAAAGGTGGTTGGGGTGAGTGGGAAATCCCAAGAGGTCAAGATTTTGGAAGAGGTGAGATTGGAATTGAATGATGTGGTTACTGAAACCGAAATATTGTATATTCCGGATTCAGGGGTGAACTTGCTAGGAAGAGACTTGTCGGATGTTTTTGGAATAGAATTGTGGGATAGAAGGAAGTAAGTTCGCATGTATATCTTAACAACGGAAGATGAGGAGAAGATATCATCAGATGTGTGGGCAGAAGGTGAAGGGGTTAGTAGGATGGCAATACAGCCCATTCAGATCAAGATACAATGAGGAATAACTAAACTGTGGACTCCACAATATTCTCTGAGTAAGAGAGGTAGGGAAGGGTTGAAACCAGTGATTGACAGATTACTTGTTGTGAACTGGGGAGAAAGAGAAGGAAGTGAGAGCGGGTTCTGTGAGTCTGTGGAATTGGCTGAAGGAGCAGGGGCTGAAAGTCTCAAAAGAGAAGCTTCAGTTTGTTGAAAAAAAGGTGAAATATTTGGGACATTACATTCAGCAGGGGGTTAGGTCCTTAGACCCTGAAAGGTGAAGGGGATCATGTGCTTGGCTCCTCCCAGGAACAAGACAGAGGTGCAGAAAGTGTTGGGATTATTGGGGTATTGCAGAATCTGGGTAGACCAATTCACAGTGTTGGCACAGTTTTTGCATGGAAAGTTGCCTGAAAAGGGAGATAACATAGAATGGGAGGAGGGAGATAGTGAAAGGTGGGAAGCGCTGAAGAAGGCTTTGTCAACCGCTCCGGTTTTAGCCTTGCCAAACCTGAAATTACCGTTTCATTTATATGTGGCGGTGGCTCAGGGAACAGCAGTTGGAGTCCTTGCCCAAAAGAGGGGGGGTAGCCTTCCTAAGCAAGGGTTTGGAGCTGGTTGTGAAAGGATGGCCAGTTTGTGTTCAGGCTGTGGCAGCAACAGCGATTTTGGTGGTGGAGAGCAAAAAGTTAACCTTTGGGGGAGCTTTGGTGGTGCATTCGCCTCATCAGGTCAACTCGGTGTTGAGCCAGATGGCTACCACTTGGATGACTGAAGGGAGGATATTGAAGTATGAAACCATTTTGAGAACCAGTCCTGATGTGGTAATAGGAACAGACAAGAATCTAAATCCAGCAGAATTCTTGGAGGGGAGAAGGCAGGCGTGGGAACCGGAAGACCATGATTGTCTATTGCAAGTGGATCTCATGACGAAGGTTAGAGAGGACTTGGAAGAGACTCCATTGGAGAAGGGAGAGAGGTGGTTTATAGATGGATCTAGCAGGGTGGAAAATGAAAAGCGAAAATCTGGGTTTGCAATAGTAACCAGGGAAGGTGAGGTAATAGAGGAAAGGTCACTCCCAGCTGCTTGGTCAGCCCAGAAATGTGAATTGCTTGCCCTGACCAGAACCTTTGAATTGGCTGAGGGGATGGAAGTAATGATTTGGACTGATTCCAAGTATGCATGGGGGGTGGTGCGCACGTTTGGGAAAATCTGGAAAGAAAGAGGGTATATCAAGGTGGATGGGAAGCAAATAGAGCAAGTGCATTTAGTAGAACAAGCCTTAGAGGCATTGCAACTCCCCGGCCGAGTATCAATTGTCCATGTGAGCGCACATCAGAAGGGGAATACACCGGAGGTTGTGGGAAACCGATGGGCGGACAAATGGGTGAAGGAAGCTGCAGAGGAGATAGAGTTGGTAATGGTATCTATACCAATACAGGAAAAGGAGGACAAGAGGGAGGAATGGGAGCCAGAGAAAAAGGAAAAGTTGGAGTTGGAGAAAGAGGGATGTGTCAAAACTCCAGAGGGAGTCAAGATGGTGTCACCCATTGTCATGAGGGGAATATTGGAGAAAGTTCAAGAAGGAGGACATTGGGAAATGGAGGCTCAGAGCATCTGCTGGAAATGTTTGATTTGTTTGAAAGTAAATAAGAAAGTGGCATGCAAGAAAGAGATGGGATGGCGACCCCTAGTGGGTTGGCCTTTTCAGAGAGCACAAATTGATTTCACTGTGTTGCCAGAAAAGGGGGGTTGGAAATACCTGCTTGTGATCAAAGATGAACTAACGGGGTGGGTAGAGGCTTATCCCACAGTAACCAAGATCTTACTAGAACAAATTATCCCACGATATGGAATGATGGAAGCAATAGATTCAGACAGAGGAACTCATTTCACCCAAAAGGTTCTGCAAAGGGTAAAGCCCATGTCACACAGCACCAACGGATGGAAAGAAGATGTAAAACGGAGAGAAACACTTGCCATCCATTGGTAAACATGATGCATCCATTCTGTACTCACTGCCTCCGTTTTTCATACTCTCTCACCATCCAGCATCCGTCTACTGAGATTTAATCCGCTCAAAAAGTTTTCAGCTGCACAAAACTTTTTGAGTGGATGAAGTATCCAACGCGTCCGTTCTGCATCCGCAATGCATATGGGGAACATCCGTTATACATCCGTCGTCATCAGTTACGCGTCCGCGATATCCACTAGGCATCCACTGCGCATCCGCACAACTCGCATCCGCTCCAGCGGAAAACAGACACAGGGAGGAAGCGAAACGGACAAGGAACGGACACGCAGCATTAGTAGCACGGATGTAGAAAGGATGAAAGCGGATGCAGCTCGCATATAAAGCATTAAAACGGAAAAAACGTTCATATAGGGAACGTATCTCGGATATTTAGGATGTCTGGAGGATTCCTAGAGAATGCAAAAGGACACCTAATGGAAAACCTATATTTCCTATAAAAAGGGGGAGGAACTCACCTGGATCTCACTTTCAGTCCAGCAGCCCTGCTGTGCAGACCTCTTCAGCTTGCTCTTGCTCTTCCACAGCATCCAGTCATCTCCACCATAGATCATAACACACTCCTTTTGGTAGCCGCCATCGTTCTACAACAGTGCGAAGCTCTCTCCAGGCTCCTTCACCTGTTCTATGTGAAGAAAAGGAGGCGTCCAAGAAGTGTCTGGGTCCGAAGATGGATCGCGAGAAGAGCCGAGTACGGACTGAATAACAAGCTGATGGTGGAGCTCAGGAACGAAGACACTTGTGCATTCCAGAACTTCATGAGGATGCTACCAGCCATGTTTGATGAAGTTGTGGAGCGGCTGAGACCCAGGTTCACCAAGGCAAATACCAACTTACGGACCAGCCTGGACCCTGGGCTGAAGGTGGCACTGACTCTGCGCCACCTGGCCTCCGGGACCACGTACAGGAGCATGCAGTATGCCTGGAGGGTGCCACACAACACCATCAGCATTGTGGTCAGAGAAGTGGTGCAGGCCATCATCGAAGAATACCTGGAGGAGCTCCTCCAGTGCCCCTCCACTGAAGAAGGCTGGAAGAAAGTTGCAGTGGTATTAGAAGTGGAACTTCCCCCACACTGTTGGAGCCATAGATGGGAAGCACGTGGCCTGCAAAGCTCCAGCCAACTCAGGGTCCACCTATCACAACTACAAGGGCTTCTTCAGCATCATCCTCTTTGCCGTGGTCAATGTTGACTACAAGTTCATGTACATCGATGCTTCCAGCAACGGGTCATCTTCAGATGCCCAGGTATACAACGCCAGTCACCTCAAGGAGGGGCTGGAACCTCATCATGGGCTTCCCAGATCCAAACCCCCTGCCCAATGACACAAAAGATGTGCCCTACTTCATCGTGGAGGATGACGCCTTCTCCCTTAGAACCTACCTCATGAAGCCCTACACTTCCAGATGCCTCACCATGAAGAGAGGCTCTTCAACTACAGGCTGTCCAGGGCAAGGTGGGTGGTGGAGAATGCCTTTGGCATCCTGGCCAACAAGTTCCAGGTACTTTTCACCACCATGCAACATCACCCACAGACCATGAGGAACATCGTGGAAGCTTGCTGCATCCTGCACAATCTCATGCGCACCCGCTACCCAGTGTTGCAGAACAGTCTTGTGGACCTCCAACAAGGCAATGGGGACATGGAGCCTGGTGAAGGGAGGCAAGGGCGAAACCTGATAGATACTGTGGATGTGGAAGGCCCCAACAGAGCTTCACGTGAAAGGAAGAAGCAGTGCAACCTCCTGAAACACTGGTGCAACTCCCCAGCTGGAGCAGTGGAGTGGCAAGACAGGATGGTAGATGCTTAATGGATGCTTCCTTCAGCCTGTCTCATCACACTGATGAGATTGTGCCATGTATGTTGAGTGGCCCTCCAATGAACAGGGAATTTAATAAAGAGTTGTGTTTATGTTGAAATGTGTGGATGAATGATTACATTGTTATTGATAATAAAGGGCCATAGGTGTGGCACCTGGGAGGGTGGACCATACAGTCCCACTATGCTTGCACTGGAGGCTTATCTATCTCACAGCTATTACCCATCCCACAGGTATCCCTGCCCATCCCACAGCTATTACCCATCCCACAGGTATCCCTGCCCATCCCAGAGCTATTACCCATCCCACAGGTATCCCTGCCCATCCCACAGCTATTACCCATGCCACAGGTATCCCTGCCCATCCCACTGCTATCCTAACCCATCCAACAGCTATTACTCATCCCACATGTATCCCTGCCCATCCCACTGCTATCCCTACCCATCCCACAAGAATGCAAAGGCTTAAACCATTTCTAAAAGTTTCCACCAAGACTTTATTTACTGAAAGAACTGAACCAAGTGTGTGAAGCAAAGATAAACTTTATTAATAACAAACTAAAAGCAAAATGACCCAAGTAAAGTGTCCCAAGCAAACATAAAGTCAACAGGTAGCAAGCAGTCTCTGGCCCTCTTCTCAGTCAGTCTGAGGCATGCCCATGGTCTCAGGGGTGAAGGGTCCAGGTGCTGTGGAGGTGGCTGCTGCTGGAGTGCTGGTCTGAGGCGCCATTGGGGTGCCTGGCCCCGAGAGTACAACAGGGGATGGTGTGTGGAGGAAGCTCTCAGAGAGCTGGCTCAGTCCCGTGATGTTGAGAGCCCCTTCCTCCAGGACATGGGGTGTCAGTCCCAAGACGGATGACAGATGTTCTGAGGGCGGGCTTGGCTGTGGGGTGGAGGAAGGAGGAGTATAATGGGGCTGTCTGGTCTGCAGGTGAGCGAGGTGAGGCGTCGGTGGCATCTGTGGCATCTGTGGCATGGGTGGCGTCGGTGGCACCTGTGGCATCGGTGGTATCAGTAGCACCTGTGGCAGGCGAGGAACTTGTGCCTGGACTGGGAAGGGCTGCCTGTGCTGCTGGAACTCCTGGTCGCCATAGCCTTGGTAGCCTGTGGAAAGCCTTGGAAGGGCTGTGACATCACCTGGGGTGGAGGAGCAGACCTGGACTGGGTGGGAGCAGGTTCAGCTGGGCCTGGAGGGTTGTGCAGAAGACCAGTGATCCTGTCCTTTTTCACCTGGTACTGTGATTCGGACATGTTCATGACGGTCTGGTTGACGTAGCTGAGGAAGGGTTTGGGGTGTGAGGATGGTATGTCGGTGTGTACCAGCTGAGAGAGGATATCTATGCTGCTTTTGATGGTGTCCCTGATCTCCAGCAGGACAGTGTGGCTCTGTCCCTCTGGTCTGCCTCTCTGCCTGCTTTCCGTGGAGGTGGAGCTGGGGGTGGGGGTGGGTTGGTCTCTGGTGGAAGCGCTGTCTCCTTCCTCCAACTGTGTCAGGGGGTCCTCCACACGCTCCGCCACAGGGAATGCAGCTGTCAGGGGGGTCTCCGTCGTGGGGCGCTCCAAAGATACCTGCCTGGACACAGGAGCTGACTCTTGGCCAGAAGAGGACTGGCTCTCTGTGGGCTGTCTGAGGGAGAGGGTTGTCAGAGGGGCTGCTCCTCGGTGGCGGACCTCACCCTCCAAGAAGCTACACTTGGCCATCACGTAGGTCTCCCGGTCAGTGAGCTTGACCGCGGCCTGGCCAGACTTCTTCAAGTGCAGCTTCCCGTACCAGGTGTGCATGTGCTTCCACAAATCGAGGAGGACCTCCGAAGCGTAGCCCAGGCTCTCCGCCTTCTCTCTCCAAGCCGCCTGCTTAGAGCCTGTGTCCCTTCCGCCAGAGGTACTCGTTCTCCCTCAGCCAGTCCAGCACGTCATCCTCATGTTCCTCTTCGATGGAGTATTGTCTCCACTCCCTATCGTGACATTGCCTCTTCCTCCCTCTGGCAGGGCCTTCTGGGCCCTCATCAGAAGGGCTTTGAGGTTCTAGGGGCTGGTCCACCACACCACCACCACCACCAGCAGCAGCAACAACAACAGTAGCAGCAAAAGCAGCACCAGCAGGACCAGGAGCACCAGCAGCACCAGCAGGACTACCAGTACCAGCAGAGTAAGCACCAGCAGAAGCACCAGCACCAGGACCAGCACCAGCAGAGTCAGCTTCAGCAGAAGCCCCAGCACCAGGAACAGCACCAGCAGAGGAAGCCACAGCACCAGGAGTACCAGCAGCAGAAGCCCCAGCAGAAGCAGAGTCAGGGCCAGGGGGTGGGATGGTGGCCCTGTCCTTCTTGCCCGGGCTGGCAGTAGATGGCCCAGGCTTCCTCTTCTTCCCCATGGTTGTTGGCTGGAAATGAGTCTGGCTGCAGGTCTTTCCTCTATATGGTGACCTGCTTGTGAGCTGCATCCTTTTATATCCACGGGGCTGACGCAATGCATCCTCCCTGCATGCGCAGTGAACGCTTTGCATCCGCTTTGCATCCACTCGGCATCCACTCGGCATCCGCTCGGCATCCGCCCCTTCCTCTGTGCATCCACTTTGCTGTGCTCCCCTGGAAGCCCTGCGGATGTGCCATCTGCTTCCATCTGCTTCCATTCACTAGGCTTCCGTGGAGCATCCGCTTTACATCCCCGCTACATCCTCCCCACGTCCGTTCCTTTCCGTTGTTGTCCACTCTGTTTATGCAAATCTGGGGCACTTTTGAGAGCGGATAAGAATGGATGGAACATTTTCTCGTCCGCTGTGTCCTATTTACATACTTTTTGCATCCGTCGGGTGATGTGACAGGGTGTTAATGGAGGTGGTGCGGGTGAAATGGAAATTACACACCCCATAGGATCCTGAATCCAGTGGAAAAATTGAAAAAGCGAACGGGGAATTGAAGAAACACTTGACCTAACTACAACTTGAAAA
>BLBF01014800.1:12500-17436 GCA_015471245.1 Laticauda colubrina
ATTCATATTTATACATTTGGGAAAAGGAGAATAACCATCAACATTCAGGACAATATTGATAACCATCAATATGAATATCTAATAGATAATAAAACTTGGAATATTCATAATTAGCACACCTCAAGGTACCTTCATGCCCAACTGCTGTTACCATGCTTAAGAAAGAGATAGTGTCGAAATAAAAGGTTGCACGTGCATTAATTCTTTATTTCTATCTGTGTAATACAGTCTCATTCCTCCAAGAAATTGGTTTCCTAACATTCTTCCAGACAGTCTTTATTTATTTCAATAAAAATTGTTGTTCCACTCATGTATGGCAAATAGCTTGGAGCTGAAATTCATCTGTCTCACGTCTCCACATTTCTAAGCTGCTCCTTTGTGTTCAGGTCTGGCCTCAGAAGGATAATGTAGCACTTGGGGATGAAGATGCAGACCAGCAGACCAGCACTGGAGGCCAGGATGGAGAAGACTTGCACAGCCACCATGTATTTCCCTTTGGTGCTCAGGTAGGTGGGCACAAAAGTCATCCAGACACTGCAGAAGACCAGCATGCTGAAGGTCATCAGCTTCGCTTCATTGAAGGCCCCAGGCAGATTCCTGGCCAGGAAAGCCACCATGAAGCAGGTGGCACCCAGGAAGCTCATGTAACTGAGGGTGATGTAGAACATGACAACGGCCCCTTCGTTGCATTGCAGGATGATCTCTCCAGGCTGGGAGTGGAGGTCAGAGTCAGGGAAGGGGGGAGAAGCTCCCAGCCAGATGGAGCAGATCATAACTTGGACAGCAGAAGAAGACAGGATGATGGAGTTGGCCAAACTCTTCCCCAACCATCTCTTCACTTGGTTTCCTGGATTTGTGGCCAGGAAGGCCAGAACCACCGTGATAGTTTTGGCCAAGAGAGAAGAAACAGCAACTGAAAAGATGATGCTGAAGACTGTTTGTTGGAGAAGGCAGGTGGCTTTCCTTGGTTGACCAATGAAGAGAGAAGAAGACAAGAAGCAAAGCAAAAGGGAGACCAGGAGGATGTAGGAGAGGTCCCGGTTGTTGGCTTTGACAAGGGGAGTTTCTCGGTACTTAATGAAGAGGACTAAAACAAGGCCTGTGGTGAGGAAGAAGAGTAGGGCAAAAGAAACCAGGACGATGCCCAGGTGTTCTTCATAAGTCAGGAAGGTTATAACTTTGGGGATACATTGGATTCTTTCCTCAATTGGATATTGATCATCTGGACACTTGGTGCATTTTTCAGTATCTGAGAAAAGAAAAACAAAAACAAAAAATTGTTTGTATTTCACTATGAGAGAGAGAGGGGAGGGAGTGAGAGCAAGAGGGAGGGAGGGAAGGAGAGAGAGAGGATCATTTGCTTATGGTGGTTGATGACCTTAATAGAATTGATTGCTTGATATAACTTTTTGTGTGTTAATTTAGGGGGAATGACATAATGTTAGTATGCTTCAGATGAAGAAAAGAAATGGATATAAGAAAAATTTCAAACAATTCAGGTGTCCCTAGAAAGGTTGAGAATTATTTTCCCTAAGAATGCTAAAGCTTGCCCAATCTGCTTGACCTTCCAATTTTTTCTTAATCTCTCCTTCAAGATCTTTTGGTTATTCTTCCCATTAAATATGAAATTGTGCATTTTGAAAATAAAGAAGGAAACAGTTAAGCTTCAAAGTGTTTTTTTTCACATGTACATTCACAAAAATGCTCTAGCTAAGTCCATTTCCACCAGGCCTTCCTGTCCTCTGGTGTCACCCACCTTCCTGAGTGGAGAAGGTCCCCTTCGGACAAGGAACGCAGTCGTAGCAGCAAACGGGCTCTCCTTCTCGAGCCCCCTTGGCAAATCCAGGAGGACAACTTTCTGCACATCTGGACTGAGGCAAGGACTAAGGAGAAAAAAGGAAGGAATAGCAAAGAAAATATGTTAGGACTGTCCATCCACAGAAAACAGAAGTAGATATGGACATTATCCAAGTAGCCTCTGGTCTTCACTCAGGAACATATGATACCTCTGACTAGTTTCAAATGGTTGTAGGAGATACAAAATACAATTACTGGTAGATGCTTCATTTAATTCCTAAAATTTTGCTTGTGGCATATCACATGACAAGAAAGGACTTTTCTACTTAATAAAGTCTGGAGGATTGGAATTGAAAAAAGATTTAAGCATTAAGTGATAACCAGTCAGTTCCTCCTCATGACCGTCATTAATGTGCATTCTTCCATTCTTCATATTTCCATACTTTTTCAATCGATTCATATTAAAATTTGCATTTATTTATTTTAAATTTAATAAATGCTTCAATTTAATATGAATAGATAATTGTATTTTAAAATGATGGGTATCTGAAGAATGGAGGAAGGTATATTAATACAATTTATTCTAAATTTGAGATTTATTAAATTTTTACTGTATCAGATGTATTAAATTAGAAATAAACTGTGGAGGAAAGAAATCTCTGACCATTAATTCTGTAAAGTTTTCTTCTGGATAATATAAAACATTGAAAATCCACTCCAAAACAGTCTCCAGCTTAACATACAGAGGAGAATTTCCTTTCAAATTACAACTATCAATGTTAAAGGAGATATAACTTGTTTATTTATAAATGTATCTGTTCGATTCTTCAGTGCTGCTGAAACAAGGATACGATGGACTCTTTAGTTTCTAGAATTGTAGTGAGATGAGATGGAGGTGAGGTCACGAGAACTGCCCCTCAGAAAAGGTAGCTGAGGCATCTTTTCCTGCAATAAATGGGACACGAGTCCTGTACCAGAAGGTGGTGTTTCTAAAGCCCATCTAGAGATGCTAGAAAAGGTCCTTTCTCTGAAGAACTACAATTGGCTGGAAGGGATCTTTCAGGTCATCTAGTCCAACCCCCCCCCCCTGCTGTTGACCAAGCAGGAGAGCCTGCATCATTTCTGATAGATGGCAGTCTAATCTCTTCTTGAAAGCTTCCAGGGATGAAGCTCCCACGACTTCCTGAGGGAACTTCTGTTCCATAGGTCGATTGTTCTCAGTGTCAGAAAATTTCTCCTAATTTCCAGGTTGAATCTCTCCATGACCAGTTTCCACCCATTGCTTCTTGTCCTGCCCACAGAGGTTTTGGAGAATGGTTTGACTCCCTCTTCTCAAAGATAGGAAGACTGCTATCATGTCTCCCCTGGTCCTTCTCTTCTCTGGACGAGCCAAGCCCAGTTCCTGCAACTGTTCTTCATATGTTTTAGTCTCCAGTCAGGGGTGGGATATGAAAGGATTAACTACCGGTTCGGGATTTATGAGCTTTCCTGCCCGCTGTGAGCCGCGGGCCTGTAAATCGTCATAAATCATCATTTGCACGTCATCAGCACCCTGCCTGCCGAGAAGCAGCCTTTGAGACAGCCCTCTTTTCTTGTGTTTTGCAGCTGTGGCTCATTCAGCATCTGAAGTTGAAAAACCAGGGAATAAAGATCAGGTAAGAGCCCAGATGGACAGGTGGGCAAAAACATCAGCAGACATAGAACCAATTCTATGTCTGCTGCTCTTCAGAGCTACCAATTCTACAGAGGCGGACAGAGCCGGGAGAAACCCACCCGTCTCCGGTCCCTCATCATCCTGGTTGCTTTTCCCTTCACTTTTTTTAGAGTCTCAACATCATTTTTATAATGTGGTGACCAAAACGGGATGCAATACTCTAGGTGTGGTCTTACTAAAGGTTTATAGAGTGGTATTAGTACCTCCCTTGATCTTGATTCGATCCCTCTGTTGATGCAATTTAGGACTGATGCATTAGCTTTTTTGGCTGTGCTGCACACGGCTGGCTCCTATGTAGATGGTTGTCCACGAAGACTCCAAGATCCCTCTCACAGCACCTGCTATTGAGCCTGGTTTCACCCAGTCTATATGTGTCCTTTGGGTTTTTCGTGCCTGAGTGTCGGACTTTTCTCTACATTGAATTTCATTGGGTTAGATCCGGCCCAGAGTTCAAGTCTGCCAAGATCCATCTGGCTCTGGATCCTCTCTTCTAGGGCAGCGGTTCCTAAACTTTTTCAGTCCACCGCCCCATTGGTGCTACAAACTCATCCTCAGTGCCTCCACCCAGGGGTGGGATTCAAATTTCTGAAGAACTGGTTCTGAGGGCGTGGCCTAATTTGCGGGCATGGCTTGGCAGTCACGTGACTGGGTGAGCGTGGCTTGCTGGCTGGGTGTGGCTTGCTGGTCACGTGACCGGATGGGCGTGGCCAGGTGACTGGCAAACCAAATACAAGTGGTCCTCGCTTAATGGCTGTTTGCTTTGCAAATGTTCTCATTTATGACTGACCTCCCCAGAGCTACTTGACCTATTTTTGAAGTTTTGACAGCTGTGCGCGCGTACATACACACACACACACATTACACACACACTCCCTTCTAACCCTCCTGGAGCAGGTAGTTGGACTAGATATTTCATTCACTTTCTCCTCCCTCCCTCCCTTTCTTTCTTTCTTTTTTCTTTCTTTCTCTTTCTTTCTGTCCCTTCCTTCCATCCCCCTCTCTTTCTTTGTCTTTCCTTTTTCTTCCTTTCTCTCTCCCCTTTTCTTTCCCTTTTCTCTTTCTTTTCTTTCTTGTACAACTCTTCCTTCTCTCTCTCTTTCCCTCTCTCTTTCCCTCCCTCCCTCCATATCCCATTCACTTTCTCCTCCCTCCCTCTTTCTTTCTCTCTTTCCCTCTCTCTGTTTTCTCTCTTTCTTTCTCTCTTTCCCTCTCTCTCTTTCTTTCTGTCCCTTCCTTCCATCCCCCCTCTTTCTTTGTCTATACATTTTCTTCTTTTCTCTTCCTCTCTCTCCCATTTCTTTGTTTATTTTCTT
Organism: Laticauda colubrina; assembly: GCA_015471245.1. Taxonomy (NCBI): domain Eukaryota; kingdom Metazoa; phylum Chordata; class Lepidosauria; order Squamata; family Elapidae; genus Laticauda; species Laticauda colubrina. The sequence goes on from BLBF01014800.1 coordinate 17,325, forward strand.
GTCTGTTCCTTCTCTCTTTCCCTCTCTTTCTCTCTTTCCCTCTCTCTTTCCCCCCTCTCTCCTTTTCTTTCTTTCTTTCTTTCTTTCTTTCTTTCTTTCTTTCTTTCTTTCT
>BLBF01014800.1:17446-31357 GCA_015471245.1 Laticauda colubrina
TCTTTCTTTCTTTCTTTCTTTCTTTCTTTCTTTCTTTCTTTCTTTCTCTTTCTTTCTTTCTTTTTTTCTTTCTTTCTTTCCCTCTCTCTCTCTCTCATTCCGTCTCTCTATCCCTTCCTGAACCTATCTATCTATTTTCTGCCCAGGCAGGTGTGGCCTAATCTGTCAAAGGCCTGGGCTAATCCTGCATCACCCCATTTCCCCTTTCAGAGGCCCCGGCCTTTAATCTCTCCATTTCCTCCCCCATGACCGCCTCTTTCATCATCCCATGGCCATGACTTTATCTTCCTCCCAAGGCTGGCTGCCAGGGAAGGCAAGCTGGGGCTGAGCCGTGGTTCTTGCTGGGCTCCCCGCCAGCCCACATCACCCTTGTCACGAATACCTGCAGCCACCGTGTGTTTTTTGGTGTGCTGGACTGCAGCAGAGGTTTTTTGCAGTGAATATTACCAACCTCTGGCTTTGCTCTCCTTCTCCAACACGCTTCTGTGGCCACATTCTAGGCACCGGCCTCGCAGGTCCATCCCATTGAGCCCGCTGCACCGGAGGGACTTGCCCAAGCAAGTCCGAGCAAAGTGATGCAGCAGGTAATGGGGTGAGCCTGAATGGCCGGTGCCTAGGAGTGGCGGCAGTGGCGCACTGAGGCAGCAGAGCAAAGTTGGAGGTTGGTAATTTTTGCTACAAAAAGCCTCCAGACACCGCATGTCTTTTCAGTGCAACTGGACTGCAGCTGCACCAAAAAAACCCACACAGGGTCTGGCTGCTTTTTGCAGCAAAAATTATCGACCTCCGGCTTTGCTTGCTCCACTTCTCCAAGGTGCCCCTGTGCCCGTCAGCGATTGTCACGCATGCACAACAAGGACTGACTGGGCAGGGAATGGAGGAGCCGGCGGAGAGGAGCAGGGCCAGCCAGGGGGCCATTTTACCGGTTCTCCAAACTACCGGGAATGGTAATGAACCGGTAGAATCCCACCCGTGAATTGCGTCCTGCGAGGGGCCCACCTCCAGCGCTCCCCTGTCACCTGTTAGGCCCCCCTGCCATCCGCCTTGCCTCTTAGTGCCCCCCTAAGGCACCCACAGCCCCATAGGGGGCGGTTCTGCCCACTTTGGGAACCACTGTTCTAGGGTGTTAGCTATTCTTGCCAGCTTAGTATCATCTGAAAATTTGTAAACTTCACCGGATTCAGTCCAAACCTGAACTCATTCGCTAGTCAACAGAGTTGCCCTCTTCTTTGATTTTTGAAGACAAGGAATAAGCAAACTTGAGGCTATCAGCACCACAATCCCCAGCACTCAATGGATCTATCTCCAGGTTTATGGAGATAATAAATATGGAGGAGACACAAAAGGACCATCATCTACGTCCTAATTGTCATCCTGGATCCCAGGTTCTCTCAATTCGTTTAGAACCTTGTTCCATATCTTGGCATCTGAAGGACATTTTCTTCATTACTAGTGAAGCCTCGCAACCAGTCTGTCGGGCTTCGTGAAACAACTCACTCCACAGCTTTGGAAGATTAAGGGCTTGAAGGAGATGAAACAAAAACAAACATGGCTTCCAGATGATGTCTGCACGCTGACGAGTTTAGATTGATGAGGGGGGAATACAAACACTTCATTCCATACCCACAATCAGCAATGCAGCATTAAGGAAGAGGAACATCATACTAATAAATTCATAAAGACAGCTTTTGGCAGGGAGGGTAAATAAATGAAGAGAGAGCAACTGCAGGAACTGGAAGAGTAAAGGGCAGTTGGGAATCGTGGCTTAGTTAGTATGTAGCCCATAGAATTATAGTGTTAATCGGGTAATTGGGACACGAGTGCAGGGCGGAGATAGACAGCAATTAGGTGGGTGGGGTGAAGGGATAAATTACACTGAAAGATGATTGATTTCAGTGCTAACCTTGTTCAGTTTAACTGTGCTTGCCGGTTACTGTACTAGGAACAATAAAAAGAAAAAAGAATACAAACCTATCTGTTTGCAATTTTTTACCTAGGATTCACAGAACCACAGCTAAGACAGTCTAAGAAAACCATCATCCCCCTCCACATTCAATTCTCAGTGAAGGTGATGTGGTGATTAGGTGATGAGGTTTAGCCCAGTGAAACTGGTTCCTAAAGCTTTGGAAAACAGAGAAAAGACACCAATATTTTACATACTTTGTTGTGCAACTTTAGCCTTGAAAGAGCATTTTGGTTGATAATAACTCTCCCTCTTTCAAATCTCCCTGGGATCTGAAAAATGAAATCCATCTTGGGGAGAACCTTCCAGGTCCTGATGATTAGATCTCCTGCTACATCTCCATTTTGGTCCAAGTACATCTTTCCTCTCAGAAAGATTCCAAAACTCATTCTTCGCCAGAAAGGGATGAAACTAAAATGGAAACTCCAGGAATGTTAAAAGCCAAAATTCTGCTTTCTTACCTCATTCACATATGAATTTTTTTATGTTCATTTGACCTGCAAATATTATCAGTTGGGAGAACAAGAGTTACCATTATCTTCAAAAGGCAAAACACCCTAAAGATTTAGCCAAGTATATTATTAATATTTTTAAAATTAGCACTTTTTAATATCAAAATACTCTATATCAGTCATGACATCTTCTCTTAGGAACATAATCCTCTGAGTGATCTTTGGAATATTATGCCATGGATGATTAAATTGGCCAAAGCTATTTTGCCCTCAGAAGGTTCTTCTGCATCTCCTTTGGGTACTTTCAAAAAAGTTACTAACTTTGAGGGATCCTTGTTGTAAGGACCTCTTACCTGCCATGGCTGCAGCCTCCAACCCTCCAGCCTCTCTTGGACCTCCTTGCTTTTCCTCCTCCTCAATCTGGAGGAATAGGCAGCATTCAAGGCCTGGACCAGAGTCTGAATGATACTGTACAAATGGGCATAATTTGTGATTCTGATCCTGTTCCTTTTCTGCTGGGTGTCCAGTGGGGCTTTTTGGGGTGCATCTTCTGCGGCCTTTGACAGAAAAGACATGATTAGAAAGAGAACAATGAAAATAATGATCTTCAACCTGGGGTTCCAAAAATAAATTGGGTTCAAATGAACTGTATAAGTGCTTAGATTTCATCTGCGAATGAAAAGCCCAAATACTGTGGACAAATTTGAGAAGTTTGTGCCTTCTAATTGTGAAATGGCCCAAGACTGTCAAGATCCAGATTTTCCCTTCAATGGGTCCTGGCAAACGCCTGAGTGCTAAATGGAAAGGAAGAATTGTGGCCCAAAGGGAATCATATTCTACAAAGTGAACAAAGACGTTGACTTGTCTCCACTTAGAGAGGCCTTCCCTGAGGGATGCTGTATATCCAGTTGTTGAGAACTGTTGTGATATAACAACACAAATTCCATTCTGGACAAGCATAGGAGGGAAAGCCTTCATGAAATGTGCTCCCTCCTCTGTGCCTGAGGCAAAGAGACCAACCAAGGTCCATCTGAAGTGGAGCAGCAGCTGGACAATTATTGGGTAGTGGAATCCTTCTGCGGGGAGTATCTGGTGGAAAAAGGGGAATTTGCTTTTATCACTCAGAGTCTCTGAAACGGGTTCAACGCTGATCTGAAAAAGCAATGAAAAATGCTGTGTTATATTTGGGGTCAGATCAGATCCAAATACTCATTTTTAATAGCTCCTTATTAGTTCTCACAGACATATTTGAATGATTTATTGTTGACTTCCCACTAAGTCAACTGCATAATGTAGAACACAGAACATTGATAAATCTGTGTATAAAAACAGAATGCAAGAATAAATTTAGTAAGAAAGAATAAGAATAAAGAATATAAATCGTTTCTGTATCACCCGTACAATTTACCTTAATCACACCCACACATCCAGATCTCAACTTAACTGTTTTGCTCAAATAATGGGCTGTATTATGTGTATTTTTTAAAATTGTGTTGGGCCAGGATACGCTGTTTGTTATTTTGATCCCAATCGGGTCATTTGTGTGATGTTCAGGCCAAGATACTGATCTCTCCCTCCCTCTCTTTCCTGGACAATTGACTTTCCAGTAATAGATGTGTTCTCCAGTTGTACAAGAGAAAGGGAGAAGACCTCTCCTAATATAATTTCTCAGTTGTACAATTCATGTTGTCTTTAACTGAAATTTTACAGTTCTAACATGGAGAATTTTGGGAGTCTCTCAGATTCCATAATTTTAATTGTGCACGAATAATTATATACATTCATTTTAGACAAAGGATAAATTGCATAAATTCCCAGTTCAGTTCTGAGGGAAGTCGCTTCATCCTTAAGATACTTCTTAGATGCTGTCATTGGGTTTGTTCCAATAGTGATGCGTATTAAGCCCCAAATTTCAGTTTGACATAAGGGCTTGGGATAAGTTTGGCATTATATACTTTAACAAATGGAAAGAAAGCTGGATAGTTATGTGTTTTTTTAAGCACTAAATTCATTCGTGCCCTTTTTCTAAGCGGCTCCTTTGATGATGTGGGAAGCAATATCCAGTCTCAGTGAAAATTATTCCAGGTAAGGAAAGGTGTTACTGGCTCTGTTGGCTCACAATCAAATAGGCATCTATGGCTATAAAGTTGCTTTTGAAAGACCATAGCTTTTGACTTTATTATCAATAATCATTGAGTGATTATCAGTAGGAGCAAAGTTTTGCTAACAGCCTACAGAATGCAATTTATGAGTGTGATCAAAATAAATTATCCACATCAGCCAATTCATATTTAGCACATTAAATATATGCACTTCAGGCTCCTTCGTTGCTCCTGGCAAGTCATTAATATCTAGAGAGAATGGTTTGAATGTGCACCCTTCTCTTAGCCTATGGAAAGGATTGATCGATCTTCTCATGGCTCCAACCTTCCATCTCAAAGAAATGCTTGAGGTAAAGGCTTGGATCAGGGCCAACAGCTCCTTTTGAAGAGCAATCAATTTCCTCCATAATATTTCTCCTTTTACTATATCAAATGATGCCCTAACATCGGTAAAGCCAACAAACTGTGGTTTACCCCACTGACATATATTATGCTATGTACTTCAAGACAAATCAGTTGTCAATATTCAATTATTAATTAAGGCATTATTTCTGATTCAAATTTATGTAACTTTTAACTGTACCTAAAACCTTTGTTTTTTTCTTTAAAGAATGAACTTTTCTTTTTCCCTCTGTCAAATTTGTCCAAAAGGAACATGGCATATATTTTAGCCACAATATCTTATTAGTCTAACCTGTAATGACTAGAATCCTTTTTATTTCATTTTGTACACACACAGAGACACTACTGTTGCCAACTTCAACCCCACTGGACATGAAAACTACTATTTATATGTGAAATAAACATACATATAAAGGTTCCCATAAGCAGGAATATTTTTGAATATCTGAATATCCATGGAAACTCCTCTCCAGGGACTTTATTGGTCTTCAGGACATTTATAATGAATTTGAACATGAACATAGAACATAGTTGACATATTCTCTAATATGGAGAAAAGTAGCTCTTGGCTTCCATAGAAAAGATACGGTTGGATCTATTGCCCATCCAACATCATCCCACTCAGATAAAGGAGCACACACACACATACACACACACCTGTGGGACTTTGTAGATGCCGACTAAGGTTGACATCTGGATGGAGATGTCCCTGCTCGCTCCATCAAGAAGAGCCAGAAGGTTCTCCTTCCTTCCACAGCTGTAGTTGGGGACATTGGTGTCTCCAGTGGAGAGCATGTCCAGCAAGGCATCTGAAGTGCGGAAGGTGCTAAAAGAATTGTCATGGAGTTTGTAGCCAAGCGTGAGATTGTGCAGAAGCTGGGAATTCTTATTGGTCACTTGAATGGCAAAAATGAAGCGTAGAGTTTTTGAATATCCAAAAGAAAGCCGACTGTAAAAAAAAAAGTTCATGTTATTATCAACAAAAGCAATGTTAAATTCTTTTTTTTAAACCCTCTTTGTCTCCACAGGTCTACAGAGGCTTAAGCCAACATTGATTTAAAACCAAAGATCAGTTAAGTGATGAACCCAGGATTTTATAGAGAGAGGAAAATAAGGCCAACTTCCTTTAGGTTTTTTCTGCCCCATTTTTTGGTTTGGGTCTTCCACAAAATAAGACAAAAGAGGAAAACCATGGGAATCAACATCTTTCTGGAAATTAAACATATCCTGTAATATAGAGTTAAGTGAAATAAGAAGAAAAGGAGAGTGTTAGAATTGCAAATGGAGGGAATGCAATTCTATCACTCTGAATGACTTACGAATAAGATGGATTAGAAAGAGGACTGTTATATGAGATATTTCTGATGCAGTGTTGATCATAGCAATCAGATGGTCTCCTGGGCTGTAATAGCTCCATGGACTGTTTCCATCCTGGTGCTCCACACTCCGTGGGCATTTCCTTCTCAGCTTCCCAGGGACTGGCTGGGACACCTGCAGCATCAGAAGCAGAATGACCATAATTTTGAGGGCTGAATCAGTTCTTAACAAAAAGAACAAGATGAGTTAGAAGAATTCAAAGCAAGATGGAAATGCTGGTGGCTTTCCTGATCCAGACAGAGACAATCCAAGCTTCACCTGGAAAGAAAAGAAAGTACACTCAAGAGCAGAGACATCGCCTGCCTGAAAACTTGTGCCACACAAATACGACCTCAGACATTTATCCTTTTCTGATGAAAGATCTCATCCATGTTGCTTCAGTCTGATGTTGACATCAAAAGAGAAGTATTATTATTATTATTATTATTATTATTATTATTATTATTATTATTATTATTATTGCAGGGAGAAGCAACTTTTCCCCTGGGGACCCTCAATTTCTTTGTAGATGCATGTCAGGAGGCTTAGCTGGAGAAAAATGGTAGTGAGAAACCAGGGAAACATAACAAGGGAACTGACTTCTCCTGTCCTTCAAGATGGTCTCTTGTCTCCAGAGACTGCTGGGGAACGTCAGCCGGAGCTACGGAGTTTGGTGATATTTGAAGGTGATGCCACTTAACTCTAGTGCTGCCTGGGTTTGAATGCCAAGGAAGCAATTAGGACCCTTGAACCCGGCCTAAGGTTAAATGTTGGCCTTATTGGGGATTTTCTCTTATACTAAATCTCCATACATGAATCCTAAATTGGAGCTGGTTTTAAAGTTGCTTCTGCCTGAAGTGAAATTACGTTTCCCATCATTTCTAGGAATATGAATTTTTAGATGAAAGCTGAGAAAGAGGCAAGAAAGTGACAGCCTGTGGACTGACTGTATCATTGGGTAAATAGTGAGAAAGTGATGGAGTGGATAGGATTTTCTTTCTTTGCCACTCTCTCGGTTGTCCTTCATGGTTCATTTCAGACACTCAGATCATGTCTATGTTGAAATCTATTCGTGTATTGAATAAATGTGTGCTTTGAGGTCTGCAGGTGAATTCGTGGAGGTGCCCACCAGGTAGGGGAAAAAACCATTCCAACTGTGTTTTTTTTTTGCCACACTCACCCAGAAAATTTTTTGGGGGACTGGTGATCCTCCCTCCGGTTGCATGGATGTACTTGGTGGGGTGGGACCCCTGTGACATTCCCACCCCTAAGGCTGTGTAAGGACCCCCCCAAAAGACCCCCAAGGGCTTTGAAGGAGACGTTAGGAGATCCCATGTTCCTGGCATATCTGGGATGGTTGTTCAGAGATTTTATTCCAGATTCCAAATTCCATTCCACATTCCAAATTTCAAATTCCATTTGGCATTCCACATTTTGCATACTGCATTCCATGAATTTAAACATACCTCATTTCACATTTTACATTCCAAATTCCGCATTCATATTTCCAAATTCTAAATTCCACATTCCGCATTCCTCATTCCACATTACAAATTCTGCATTCCGCATTCCAAATTCCACGTTTGAATTTCCAAATTCCACATTCGGCATTACATATTGCACATTTTATGGTGCATTCATAGTTTGCATTCTATATTTTGCATTCAGCTTCTGGCTTCTACATTCTGCATTCCAAATTCTGCATTATGAATTCCAAATTCCAAACTTGGAAGTTGGAAGTTGGAACTAGAAATGCAGAATGGAATTTGGTATTTGGAATGCGGAACGTGGAATTTGGAATTTGGGGTTTGGGATTTGGGGTTTGGAGATTGGAGTTTGGGATTTGGAATTTGGAATTTGAGAGTAAGAATTTGGAATTTGAGAGTAAGAATTTGGGATTTGGAATGTGGCATGCAGAATGCAGACTGGAACATGGAATTTGGAACATTGAATTTGGAATGAGGAATGAGGAATGTAAAATGTGAAATCCAAATTTCAATTCCCAATTCCATTCTGCATTACAAATTCCAGATTTCAAATTCCATTCTGCATTCCACATTTTGCATACTGTATTCCATGAATTTCAACATACTCATTCCACATTTTACATTATACATTACGCATTCATATTTCGAAATTCCAAATTCCAAACTCCATTCCACCTTCCGCATTTGAATTTCCAAATTCTGCATTTGGCATTTCATGTTCTGCATTCCAAATTCCGCATTCCAAATTCCAAACTTGGAAGTTGGAACTTGGAACGAGGAATGTGGAACGGAATTTGGAATGCGGAATGCAGAATTTGGAATTTGGAGTTTGGGATTTGGAGGTTGGAATTTGGAAGTAGGAGTTTGGGATTTGGAATGCAGCATGTAGAATGCAGAATAGAATTTGGAATTTGGAGCAGAGAATTTGGAGTAGAGAATTTGGAATTTGGAATGGGGAATGAAGAATGTAAAATGTGAAATCCAAATTCCAATTCAAAATTCTGCATTCCAAATTCCAAATTCCAGATCCCATATTCCATATTCCAGTCTTCATTCGGCATTTTGTATTCAGCATAGCACATTGCACATTTTATGGTACACATTCTGCATTCGTATTTTGCATTCTCTATTTTGCATTCAGCTTCTTGCTTCTGCATTCTGCATTCTTCATTCTGCATTCCACATTTCTCTTTTTTCATTCTGCATTCAGAATTCCAAATTTTGCATTACACATTTCAAATTCCAAATTCCAAACTCCATTCTGCATTCTGCAATTCACATTCCACATTCTGCATGGAATTTGGAATGTGGAATGGAGTTTAGAATGGGGACTGGGGAATGTGGAATGGAATTTGGAATTTGGAACAGAATTTGGAATGTGAAACATGGAATGGAATTTGGAATGCAGAATAGAATTTGGAACTTCAAATTTGGAATTTGGAATGTGGAATGTAAAATGTGAAATCCAAATTCCAAATTCCATTCCGCATTCTGAATTCCACATCCCACATTTCAAATTCCAAATTCCAGTCTCCATTCTGCATTTTACATTCCACATACCACATTGTACATTTTATGTGAAACATTCTGCATTTGTATTTTGCGTTCAGGATTCTGACATCCAGCTTTTGCATTCTGCATTCCAAATTCCACATTCTTCTTTTTGTATTATTCATTCAGAATTCCAATTTTTGCATTCTGCATTCCAAATTCCGCATTCCAAATTTTAAATTCCTTTCTCCATTCAATTCAAAGTTCCAAATACCAAATATTAAACTCCACTCTGCATTCTGCAATTCACATTCCGCATTCTGCATTTTGTAATGTGGAATGGAATTTGGAATTTGGAATGAAATATGCAATGCAGAATGCAGAATTTGGAATGTGGAATCCAATTTTGAATGCAGAATGTAGAATGGAATTTGGAATGAGGAATGGAATTTTGAATGCAGAATGGACTTGAATTTTGAATGCAGAATGAAATTTAGAATTTGAAATTTGCAATGGAATTTGGAATGCAGAATTGAATTTGGAATCTGGAATGCAGTTTAGAATTTGAAATGTAGAATGCAGAGTGGAATGTGGAATGTGGAATTCGGAATGGAATTCAGAATGAAATTGGGAGTTTGGAATGCAATGAAATTGGGAGTTTGGAATGTGGAATGGAATTTGAAATTTGGAATGCAGAATGGAATTTGGAGTTTGGAATTTGGAATTCATAATGGAATTTGGAATGGGGAATGGAATTTGAAATGCAGAATACCAAATGGAATTTGGAATTTCAAATGCAGAATGGAATTTGAAATTTGGAATGCACAATGTAGAATGCAGAATGCAGAATAGGGATTTTGGAACGCGGAATGGAATTTGGAATGGAGCCCACAGCCAAAACGTGCCACCCATTTTCTAGCCACCTGATTTTTGGAGATCTGATGAACTCCCCTGGTTGTCTGGATGTACTTGGTGGGGTGGGACATTGCCATCTCTGAGGCTGTGGGGTGAACCCCTTCCCTAAAAAACCTCCGAGTGCTTTGAAGCTGCACTTGGGGCTCCTGTGTCCCTGGTTTATTTGGATCCATTGTTGAAGGATTGTGCCTCTTCCCTGGATGAGGATCATGGATGTGTCCACCTTTGCCAAGAAGGGAAAACTGGGGGAGGGGTCCAAATTGGGAGTAGGGAATCCCTCCTTACTGAGAGAAACAGAGGATAGCTCATTTCCCAGGGCCTGGCTATAAGATCCTCAGTGGCTCTGGGTTCAAATAGTTGCTTTTGAAGGCCAGGCTGATACATCGCTTGCAGTCAGACTTTGTTATTGCTTACAAAATTATATGTAGCGTAGAAGGTTAGCACCCATCCCACTCCCAGAAGAATGAAATATTGTAGGAAGTATCAAAAAGGGGGAATATTATGTTTTCCCTAAAGGAGAAACATGTTTCTAAAGACATAGAGCCTCAGCTCCCTGCCCTTCCCAGCAGGTATCTTGGTGCCAGCTTATCTACAAGACAAAAAGCTGGGCCAATGTCAGCTCTGGATCCATTTTGATTCTCAGGGCTGCCACAGCCAAGGGGCCTGTGATGGGAATGGGGGTGGAGAAGGGGGTGAAGCCCCCATAACAACATTCCTTTCCCCGGAGACCAAGGATGCCAGCACCTGGATAGCATCTCTGGGCGACCTAGAGACCAGGGCTCTGATTGGGGCCTGTGACAGGCTGAGGCCAGACAGGGGCCGGGATCGAGTTGAGCTCAGGGGTTGGGGAAATGCGGGGATTCAGGTGCGGGTTTTCCCAGAGGTGCCAAGATGAACGAAGACCTCGAAGGGCCTGGTTTGGAGTGGACCAGCTTTCTTTGAGGAGGAGTTTCTTGGAACCCTGACATCAACCCGAATCTCCTAAACCTTTTTCCTTGGTGGTTCTGGAAGCCGGGACCGCTGTCCAGGGCCCTGAGTCCCAAGAGCATTTCTCACATAGTTGGAGATCACTAGAGACTCAGGGAAGATGGAAGGGAATTAACTGAGCATGGAGAGAGCAGGGGTTAGCTCTAAAGATTTTGGGGAGGGAAGCGGTATCCTGCGCTGAAGATGGAGACCACTATGCAAGCAAGACTCACTCACCAAACCGGTTATTACAGCGGTTGAATCCCACCCTGATCCAAAATATATGTGCCAGCCAGCCAAAGACTCCAAGGTCTCAAGGCTGGGCAGACATTTTGGCTTCCTAAAATCCCAACGTCTGACTGGAAGGCAGTTTTGGTGGCCAAAGAGGAGAACTGAAGTGGAGCAGTCCATGAAAAGCTGTACTATCTGCTCCACCATGGAAGTGAGGCATGGGAAGCCGCCTGGACAGCACCACACCATGGCAAACCCCAGCCAGTCGTGGGAGGATGTTGCCTTTAGAGTGCAATTGCCTGACAGTGGAGGAAATACAGCAATCTGGACAGCCATAGATCAGTTTCCCAAGCAAGCCCACTTTGTCCCTTCTTGCGCCGGGTGACCCTCAGCTCGGAAATTGACCAAGATGTTCATGAAACATGTCTATAGGCTGCCTGGAGTCCCACGCAGAACCTGCCGCAATCTGGAATGTCCTGCCTGACTTAAGGGGGGACATAAGTGCACCCACCTGCCTATCATCCCTCCCGCTGCATTTTCTTCTTCTTCTTCTTCTTCTCATTTCTGTTTGGCAAATTCTAATAAATAAAATAAAACAAAAACAAGAAAAAGGGGCTTCTCCCCTCCACAAGGGCCTCTTCCGTGTCCCCCTGAAGCCTGGATGGGTCCAGAGGGGGGAGGAGGAGGAGGCCCCTTTTTAGTCAAAAAGGAGCCCACCCCAATTTCTGGGCTTCCCCAGGAGAGACCCCGGGGGAGGGGGGGCAGCCATGGCCATTAGGGGCTGTTTGTAGGCTCTCCAGAGGCTGCACCTGAACCCGGGTTTCCTCTCTGGGGGGCTGTGGGGACATTTCCCTGCTTGGCGAAGGGTGTTGTGTGAACAGGATCCTCGCAGGAAGAAAAGCCTCTTCAGCTTCTTCTCAGTTGCAGTCGGTGGTCCAACCTGCCTCCCCTGAATTGAGACCCTTTGGGGCTCCATTTTGTTTCATTGACTCGCCGGCCAACAGGTCCAACCTCAGAGGACAAACCCCGGTTAAGAGTCGCCAGTGTGGATGGATGCAGGCATGGCTGGAGTCCCTGGGTGGAGGAGGCTGGGTGGACGGCATAAGAGATGGTTTGTGGCTTCTTTAGCTGACTGTCTGCCTCAGCTCTACCTGCTCTGTTTCTAGGGTTAGAATTAAAAGTGTGTGGCTGGTGTGTGTCCTCTGCCAATGGAGAAGAAAAGGAAATCCTTTTTATATACTAAAAAAGAGGGGAAACTCCCTGATTCTCTGGTGACCCTCCAGTGTTCTATATCCCCCTCCTGCCCCCATGCAATTGGGGAAAAGTTGGCCTGGGCTTTGGGCCTCCCCCTCCTTGGTGGCCCTTCAGTAGAGCTCATCTGTCTGGCTGCCTAGGCCAGGGCCTCCCAGGGCAGGTTGTTCAACCTTAGCAAAGATGTCTGGACTTCAACTCCCAGAATTCCTTGTCCAGCACCCAGGGTCCTCAATCCTCTTTCCAGGATTTTAGCTGTCCCTCACACTGCCTGTAGGGGGCAGTCGACAGTCCGGCCTTTCAGTCCCACTTGGCCCCCACAGGCAGCAAGAACGACAGCTAAAGCAGGCAAAGACCCCAGAGTGCCCTCCATTTTGTTTCACTCCTGAGGGCCATAAGAAACCAGGGTTCCTGCATTCTGCAAGCCGGCCAATGACTGAGGTTCCCTTCAGGGATCGGTTGCCCAAAATGGAGGCAATGCCTGGAAAGAGGTTGGTCTGCATGAGTGTTTTTCAAACTTGAAGAGGAACGGACTTCAACCCCCCGAGTTTCCCACCCAACAATGCATGGACTTCCTCATTCTGGGCAGGGAATTCTGGGAATTAAAAGTCCCTTCATGTTCAAATTCCAAGTTTGGAAAATGGTGGTCTACCTTCTTCCCTTATGTGAGAAGTTAAAGCCCTGCACTAAGACTTGGCTAACTCAGAGGTGGCTCAATATAGTTTCTTTCTTTCTCTGTCCCTCCCTCCCTCTCCCACTCTTCCTCCCAGGTAAGCCCAGATCCCCCTTGGAAGACCCAGCCCTGCATGGCTTCTCCCCCACAGGAGCCTCCCTGGGAAACACACGGAGGCCAAGTGAGGCTGGAGAAACCCCGGGGCTGCATCCCCCCAGCACTCAACCCAGGGACCCATAAACCAGGTTAGTCTCTTCCCTGGAATGGGAGTGGGGGTGGGGACTGCCCTAGAAACCCTCCTCCTTCCTGGCCATCCTGGGCCTTCTTTGTGGGTCTGGGCTTTGCTTTCCCCTGAGTGCCCCATGCATGGAAAGGGGTGGCTGTGCCATATGGAATATGGTCTCCCTCCCATTTCCAGGACTCAGAAGATGGAACCTGGAGAGAGATTGATTCTGCAGATCTGCTTCCCTTCCCCAACATGAGGCTCCCCAGCTTCCTCCTCCCAAGAGGGGCTCCCCACTCAGCCGGGAAGAGTCCTGCCTGGCATCCCTGCAAGAGCCCCCGTGCCTGGCCTCTGCCTGGGAAAAAGAGGAAGGGGAACATGGGATATGGACTTCTGCAT
>BLBF01014806.1:0-10785 GCA_015471245.1 Laticauda colubrina
AACAGGGAGTCCTTCACTTAAAACCATCTGTTTGGTGACTGAAGTTACAACAGCACTGAGAAAAGTGACTTATGACCAGTTTTCACACTGATGGCCGTTGCTATGGTCGCTGGCAGTTTCTCTGTTGCAGGAATGTCATGAGGGCCATCTGCAGACGCACTCCAATGCCTTCTAAGCTGATCGATACGGCGGTGCCAGATATGCCCGTTTTGCAGTTGGACCCTGTAAGACGTAGGACCGGTTACCACCACAATTTGCCCAGGCATCCACAAAGGGTGTCCCACATAGTTCTGGGCATATACCTGGTCGTTCTCAGAGAACTCCCTTGCCTGGCTTTTTGACTCTAGGGGTATGACTGGGGCATAATGCGGATGGAGTCTGTCTAGGGTGGTCCTCAGATATCTACCAATGAGAAGTTAAGCCGGAGACCTATTAGTGGTGGCACAGGGAGTTGTGTGCTGGGTCAGGAGATACTTCGCGAGCTTAGAGTGCCAATCTATAGGCCCAAACCTTGCCAGAGCCTCCTCAACTGATCTGACTGCCCTTTCAGCCAGGCCATTACTGGCAGGATGAAAAAGGAGCTGGAAGTGTGTGCATTATCCCTAGACTGGATAGGAAGACCCCAAACTCACAGGAAGTAAACTGGGGGCCATTATCAGACACAATGGTGTCAGGGAGACCATGGGTAGTGAATATCCTTCATAGAGCCTTAGTGATAGCTTCTGAAGTTGTGGAGGTCATCAAGGTCAGCTCCACCCATTTAGAAAAAGAATCAACCATCACCAGGAATGTATGCCCATGAATAGGGCCAGCCAGATCAATATGCACCCGGGTCCACGGGACCATAGAATCTTCCCACCTACCTGGAGTGGATGTGGGTGGAGCAGGTCTGGTAGCTTGGCATGGCTGACAAGCATTCACCCAACTTGTAATCTGAGCATACATGCCTGGCCACCATACATAACTGCAAGCCAGGGCCTTCATCCTGACAATGCCAGGATGGCTCTCCTGCAGGACCTTTGAAACTGAATTTTGCAACTTGGAACGGATAACTACCCTAGTTCCCCAAAGTAAACAGCCTTGCAAAGATAATTCTTGCTGGCGAGTTTTGAAAGGCACGAATTCAAGGGCATAAGGAATTGCCGGCCATCCCCTTCCCACCCAGTCAAGAACTTGGGCGATTACCTTGGCCCTGGAAGAGTGGGCAGCAATACTGAGGGCAGTGATGAGGAGGTTGAGATCCTTGATCTGGAAAACAGCATTAGTTGGTGCAGGATCCTCCACAAGAACTGGTAGGGGGCAGCGACTAAGAGCATCAGCGTGGCATAGACTCTTGCCAGCTTGATGAACCAGTGTATAGGAATAGGAAGCCAGAAATAAGGTCCACCTGGTCATTCTTGGAGACAAAATCTGAGGAGTTTGTCTTTCACCTGACAGAAGGCCTAACAGAGGCTTGTGATCCGTAATCAACTCAAAATAGTGTCCATATAGAAACCCATGGAATTTTTTGACAGAAGCAACTGTAGCCAAAACCTCCTTGTCAATTTGGCTGTAATTGCACTCAGCTGGGGAAAAAGTTCTGGAGAAAAAGGCAATGGGTGCCTCAGAACCGTTAGGCAGTCTATAACTTAAAACAGCACCTATGCCAAAAAGAGAAGCATCTGCCGCTAAAACTAAAGGGAAATGTCTGTTCAATTGGATCAGGACAGCATTGGATGTAAGTAATGATTTCACAGCATGGAAGGCATGGGCTTTTCTAGGTCCCCAGCACCATCATCTTGCTTATCCAGCATCTTGCTTATCCAAGAGTCTGTGCTCTGCAACAGAAGCTTTATGTGGCAAAAACGAAGCATAAAAATTGAGAAGTCCTAAAAAGGCCTGGAGTTCAGTTTTGTTTGTTGGTGTGGGTGCCTCCTGAATAGCCCTTACTTTGGATTTGATTGGATGAATACCAGAGGCATCAATTCTGTATCCCAAAAATTCTACTTTTGGGGTGGCAATAGTGCACTTGTCTTTCTTTAACTTAAGACCATGCTTTCTGAAACGATCTGACTCTTTGCAGTAACTGAGGCTTGTCAAGGGCAAATATTAAAATATCATCAAAATACGGAATTACACCCGGTAATCCTTCAAGAAGTCTTTCTATTAAGGATTGGAAAATTCCTGAGGCCATACTTATGCCAAATTGGAGGTGCCTACATTTAAAAGCTCCCCTGTGCATTACAATAGTTTGTAGTTCAGTGGCTGTGTCATCAACAGGGAACTGCAACATGTCTAATTTCGGGAAAATGGTTCCTGGCTCAAAGGAATGCAATAGGTGCTGGATAACAGGGACTGGATAAGCACTGATTTGTAAATATTTATTCAATGATGTCTTGTAATCTGCGCAGATTCTTAAGCAACTATCTTTCTTCAGAGGTGTCACTATTGGGTTCCCATTTTGCGAAGTCCACAGGTTCTAATACGCCTTGTTTAATTAATTGGTCAAGCTCCATGTTTAATTTGGGGCAGATTGCAAAAGGTACCCTTCGAGGCTTTAAATGGATTGTTACTGACTGAGGGTCCAAATTGAAAGATATTGGGGTTCCTGAATAAAAGCCCAGCCCCTCGCTGAACACATCAGCATAGTCATTAAACAAGGTGTCCACTTCAGCATGTGCAATAGAGTGGATTCCGCTTGTATGGAGGCCAAGGACAGGGAACCAGTCTAACCCCAACAAGCTAGGGAGGGCACCATCCACTACCACTAAAGGCAAATAACCTTTAAAATTTTGAAATGGAATAAAAAACTTGCCTTTTCCAATGACTGGGATGGCCTTGCCTTGATAGTCAGGTAGGGTAAACTGGCAGCCGTGAAGCCTCTTCTTAGCCATTCTGGGAAGCAGTCATTTCAGGGTGCTCCATGAGATGATGGACAGTGTTGAGCCTGTGTCAACCTCCATCCTGCAAAGTTTTCCTTCTGTTGAAACAAAAACACTATTTTGTTAGACTTTGTTAGTCAGCTTGGATTGATAGCAGGTAAAACAGTCTTCAACTTGTTTTTGGAAATGTTGGGTTGTCTGAGGCTTTTGGGCAAAAGTCTTTCCTGCTTGACAGATTCTGGTTAAATGACCCTTCCTTTGGCATTTTAGACAAATGGCATTCCTGAACTTGCAAAATGCCCTGAGGTGGTTTCCTCCACAGCTTAGACCAATGGGCTGAGACTGTGGAGGTAGATTGGGGTTTGGCCTGTTCTCCCCTTGACTGATTCTTTGCTGCCTGAGGCGATTTACATGATTAGCCTCTTCATAGCCCTCTTCTGAGGAGGCTTCATCATAATGGATGGCTGAGCTGCTCTGGATAATTGGATTTCCCTGAATTTCTGCTGCTGAAAGTGCTGATAGTTCCGCAGCTTGAGATTCTTCAATTGCTAATTTAAGGGTTAAATCCCCTTTAGCCAATAGATGCCTTTGTAGCCTTAAATCCCTGACTCCACAAACTAGTTGGTCTAATAATATGTCTTCCAGATAGTCTCTAAACCCACAATGCAAGGCAGCTGTTCATAGGGCAGCCATGTACCAACTAATAGTCTCTCCCTCAGCCTGAATTCGTCTCCTAAAAGCATGATGCCTGATAATTCGGGATGGCTTAGGGGAATAGTGGTTGGAAAGAATTTCCTGCAATTCTTCCCATGGAACAGTCTTAATTGAGCATGGAGCCAATAATGCTGTAGTCGTGTCAAATACTGTGGCTCTGCAAAAGCTTAAAAAGTAGGACTTTTTCCTTTGGTTGGAAATGTCAGCAAGTTCTATGGCATCTAGGAAACAGTCAAATTGGTTTCTGTAGGACTCCCATGTTTCCGCTGATGATCTGAAAGGCGGGAATGCAGGGTTCGAAGTCATCTTGATTCAGCGGTGCTGGATCTTTCAAGGAAAGTTGAAATTCGCACTTGTGAATAGTGACAGTAGCTCTTAAAGTGACATTCAGCTCGATAGTGACCTCGGCTCTTTTTGTAGTGACTTGGCTCAGTGATTCTTTGCCCAGTTGCCTCTTACATGTATCCCATCCTCATTGCTAGTATTGTGGAGTGGCGGAATAACCTGAGGCAAAAACAGAGCAAACTTCAGCTTTTTACTTTATTGTAACAATAAAGGGTTGCCGCAGCTGCCACGCTAACAAGGCAGCCAGCTGGCAGACAACAGCTGATGCCATTTGACAGCTCCCTTTTATAGCTGGCTGTCAAATGGCATCAGCCAATAAGAATGGTCCATGTTCCTGCTGGAAACACGGACCGGAGTGAGGACTTCAGCTCAGTCTTTTCCGAACACCACACCATACTTAGATCAGACCAAAGACAGTGTAATTCAAGGTTTTCTAGGACTAGAATTTCAAGTCTGGTGACATAAGGTATTCTACAACAAGTAGAGTAATGGAGAACTCTTCTTGTGAAATATTTCTGGATTTTCTTCAACTGTGCTAATATTAAATACGTAATGTGAGTTCCAGACTGATGAGCTGTATACGAGTATTGGTCCAGCAAATGTTTTGTTTGCTCTAGTTAGTAGTGTGATATCACCAGAGAAAAAGTTACATAAGATTAGGTTAACAACTCTTAACACCCTTTGGCTATGTAGTTATAGTGGGCTCTAGTACTTAGATCATTAGAGATGAGTACTCCAAGGTCCTTGACAGAGTTTGGATCATCAACAAGGTCTTGATGATTCAGTCTGTATTTTATTTTCTGAATTTTTTTTTTGCCAATATGTAGGACAGAGCATTTATTTGTTGAGATTTGAAGTTGCCATTTGTTTGGCCATTTGATACATAGTGAAGTTCTTTTTGAAGGGTAGCAGTGTTGTCTGTGGTGTTGAATAGCTTTACATCATCAGCGAAGAGAGCACATTTGCTCTTGATATGATCACAGAGGTCATTTATGTAGAGTATGAAGAGAGTTGGTCCTAGAACATTGCCTTCGAGGACACCATTGTTGACAGGTACAGAATTTGATAGGATGCTCCCAATTTTGACCATTTGTTGTCTGTTTGACAGGAATGCTCCTATCCAGTTATGCAGGTGTCCAGAGATACCATAAGATTTAGGAGTTGCTTGTCGTGTACCACTGGATCAAAGACTTTGCAGAAGTCTGTGTAGATTGCGTCTATTGTTTTCCTTTATTGAGTTGTGTAGTCCATATGTTTTTGCAGTATAAGAGTTGCAGATTATATGATATATTTTTCCTAAAACCAAATTGTTTATGAGAGAGTAGGTTGTTTGTTGCTAAATGGAGGATGATGGATTGGTTAATAATGGATTACATGACTTTACGAGTGATGTAACATCAAGAGATTGGTCTGTAATTTTCAACTAGGCTGGAGTCTCCCTTTTTGAAGATGGGGATGACCGTGGCTTGTGACTACAGTTTTGGCAAGGAGCTGGTCCTGAAAGATTTTTCAAAGATTATGCTTAGAGCTTCTGCAATGGCAGTGGATAGCTTTTTTAAGAAGTAGGCACATGTTCCATCCTGTCTAATAGATAGAGATGGTTTTAGATTGCATAGTGTTTTTTCAACATTGTCTTCTGTAAAATCAATTTGTATTTGATCATTGTAGTTGTCTCTGGTTCAACTAGGAAATACCGAGCATGATCCATTGCTGTTTACAAATACCGAGCCAAAAAATGTTTTAAAAAGGTTGGCTTTGATGGTGTCATTGTTGCAGTCTTTACCATTAGGTCCTTTCAGGGGTGGGATGGACCTTGAGTCTTTTAGTTTGTTGTTTTTACAAAATTGTAGAAAGCGCGGGTGGAATTGGTGCACAGAAGGTTTTCCTCTTGTTTAATGTGATAATTGGCGCATTCGGTTTTTATCTGATGGCATAAATTTTTGTATCGGCTTTTGAAATTGGCAATGTGACCAGATTTGTTTTTCCGCCAGAGTATTTTCTTTTTGAATTTAAGCTTCCTTATTGTTTTGGGTAATTTGTTTTTTCTGGTTTTGGGAGTTGTTAATGGTACATATAGTTTGATGATTCTTTTGACTTCAAGTAAAAATATGTTGTAATGGTCTTCTACAGTATTGCATCCAGATAATAGAAATTGCCAATCAAGGGATGAGAGATCGTTGTTTGTAAGATCATAGTTGCCTTTTTTGAAGTTATAATTGGGGATTCAGTTGTTGTGATTATTTTTGTGTGGATGTATATTGAGACAAAAGTCAATCATGTTGTGGTCACTGTTGGAAAAGAGTTCTTTGATTTGTATTCCATAAACTGAATTCAAACTATTGCAGAAGATGAGATTGAGACAGTTGTTAAGTCTAGTGTTGTTGGTTACTGGTTGTTCTAGTCCCAGATTTGTTACTGCATTGTAGAAGGTTGCATGTGTGGGTTCAGTTGTACATTCCTTAAGGGTCCAGTTAATATGAGGTAAATTGAAGTCACCAAGAAAGATAAACCATGTGGGCAGGATGCTGCTCATGTTAGTAGTGAATTTAGCTTGTTTACATGTTTGATGTCATAATCAGGGGCTCTGTAACATAGAAAGAATCAAAATGTGATATTTAAGGATAGTTCACAGACGATGGTCTCAGGAATAGCAAGCTCCTGGGTAACTTGGATGATTTTTAAATGTAGGGACTTTTTATAGAAGATAGCAACACCACCTCCTCTACAGATTTCACAATCTGATCGGTAAACATGATAATCTATTACTGTGGTAATGGAGTCAGGGAGAGAAGTGCTGAGCCATGTTTCACAGACAAATATAATGTCAAATTTAGCCATATTTAGTAAGAGGAAAATTACAAGGCTTCTTGCACTGAGTAGCTTGCATTTAAGGTCAGTTGTGGTTGGAATAGAGGTAGTTAGGGGTGTGCATGCCTAGTTTTGAGTGATGTTCGATTGGATGAGGTGGGGCTGGATGTGGAGTTGTGGGTTGTATGACTTTCCTTTGATGCAGTCAGCTCTGTAGTCAATGTACAGGTCCTTTTCTCCATTGTCTAGATGATTTTTGAATACTGTACAGAGTTCAGGAGAGCGGATTCTTTGCAGTCTGGATAAGTCTGGTCTTGAGCTAAGTTTTTTGTGGTTGGGATTGGTTTTTGCAATTGCATTTATTGTATGAATGAATATATATTTGCTGGACTCATTTTTGCAAACAACTCTACAAAATCTTGGGGTCACAGAGCTGTCATTATATTTGTACCCAGGGCCATCTCTGGCTATTTCAATGATATCTTCAGGAGATATATTTGTTGTATTTGAGTTGCTTATGATATCACGAACTTTGGTGATGTCATCTGATTCGTTGGTGTCTTCGAGACCAAATAAGATGGCATTTGGACGTTTCTGTTCACATTCCATGGTGTTTCTGATGAGTAAGGAGATATTATTTGTGGAATTATTTGAAGGGATAATAATTGTTTGTGGCTGTGGTTTGGTGGTTATTTTTGGTTGTAGTTGTGATTGTAGTTGAGGTAGTGGTTGTGGTAGTTGTGGGATTTGATGTTGAGCTGATAGGTAATCACTTATCTGTGATATTTGATATCTGTGATATTTTTATCACCCTGCCTGCTTAAACGCAAACAAAAGCCTAGCTGATATGGTTAAAAATTCAGATACATTCTTTTATCTATGTCCATCATGTTCTCCTAAGCTAAACAAACTGAGTACCTTACCTGACAAAGTTGAAAGCATAGAATCACTCATTCACTCAATAGAAGAACGCTTAGCAACACGTTTTGAAACAACTATACAATCAAGCCTTTTTCTTTCTTTGTCCCTTCCTTCCATCTCTCACTTTCTTTGTCTAGCCTTTTTCTTCCTTTTCCTTCCTTTCTCTTTTCTTTCTTTCTCTTTCCCTTTTCTTTCTTCCTCTCTCTCTTCCTCTCCCATTCATCCTTCTTCTCTCTTTCTCCCTCTTTTTCTCTCTCACTTTCCCTCACTCTTTCCCCCTCTCTATATCTTTCTGTCCATCTCCCTATCTTCCCCACTCCCCTCCCCACTTTTGTGTGTGTGTGTGTGTAAAAGAAAGGCATTGATAAGTCTGACCAGGTCTGATCTTTTAAAGAACTTCCCCAACTATGAACCTGCCCTTTCAGGGGACACTTTTCCTCAAGCAGGACGAAGCTTCTTTCAAATTGGGATCAAAAGGACCTCCATTCGACTTCTGGGTTGAGCCCTCCTCGCTGACAGACCACAGATCACGACTGTCCATGGCTATGGTCCGTGCTCTTTCGTTGGAGAGCCCCAGTCATTGCGATTAGGGGCTGAAGCTGCCTTGGAGGGGCACTGGAGGAAGGGGAAGCCACCAGACAGGTTGAGGGGAGCCTCATCTTCCCTTCTGGACTTGGTTTTTGTCCCCCCAAAGACAACTAAAGTGGTGGTCCAAAATGGCCATCCCAAAGAGGAGGACTCAGCTGGACTAAGATTTGTGCAGGAGTGAAGAAAGAGGTGGATAACATCTGAGCCGGGACAATTGAGTGAAACAACTAAACAAGAAGTACCCCAGGACTAAGGTAACATTGAAGTTTTAAGAAAAAAAAAGTGAGCGACGAAAATACAAAGGGACAGGGAAAAAATAAGAAAATAATTTTGACAGCTAAGCGCAGCTTTGAACCAGGAAAGGAACTAAAGACTTAATAAAATTGGATTAAAATACTTTGACAATAAACAGGCATAAAATAAAGCTGGACTTAAGACTGTCAAAAAATAATAAAATTTACAAATTGGAGTCTGGACTGCTCTGGAATATTGAGGTTCAAAAAACCCTAAATAATAAAATAGGGGGAAAAGGTGAAGACTTTATACAACAGAGAGTACCATCTTGTGGACAAAAAGAGTGTGTAATGATGATATCTCTTCAGGAATTAAAAATGGTACTTAAAAATGTGAAAGAATTAGTACAGGAAAGAGTGTTTGCTCTGTGTTCGAAGAAATGGAAAGAGCGATTGAAGAACAAAAAGAAAGTACTTCAGAGGAGGAGGAGTCGGCTCAAGGAGAAGCCATCTTAAATAGACAATTAACACAAAGAACACGACAAAGACCAGGGGAAAGAAGGAAGGCTAAAAAGTTGAGATTTAAGAAGGTAATCAAAAAGGGGAATACCTGTGAAATCAGGAGAGGTAGAAAGGTGCAGCAGAAAAGGGGAAAGCAAGGTATCAAGAAAGAGAGGGATATAAACTGGAATGAGAAAAGATATGGGAAAAAGAGGGGGAGGAGAGGCAGTAAGAAACAGGTGTAAGAAATAAAGAAACACAGAAATAGTAAAATGATGAAAAGAAATTGTTTTTATGGAGATAATGGCTGATGAATTAAAAAGGGGATTCTGCAGGGAGACAAGGGGTAACAAGAATATACTTGCAATTAAAAAATACTTGGAAAATAGGGTAATATAGATTATTAAAGGAGGGATAGGTACTGATAACTTTTATTAGATGAATATACAATGTAAAAGGTAATAATAGAATTAAGTATGCATACATGAATGTATAATTATTGTCATATTTGTATGTAAAAGTGATGATCCGGAAATATGTTGTCCACTAAAAAGAGCTTTTTGTTTCTATGTGAAAAATTGAATATTGAATATGAGCAAACAAACCTGAAGCTCTTAGTGACACATTCCCCAGCCTTTGTGGGTTTTTTACCAGCTTGAAGGAGGTACTAAACCATCGATGGTTTACAAAATGGAGTAGTGGGAAAAGGTAAGAGTGACGGTGGGGGATAGCGAAGCGGCCGGGTCCCGATCTTCCCCTCTCTCTCCCCCCACTCTCTCTCTCTCTCTCTCTCTCTCTCTCTCTGTGTCTCCCTCAAAGCTGTGGCTGGGCCAAAGCAGCAAGCTCTCCTTGGCGCTCTTCGCTACTTCTTTCATTTCTTCTTTTTGGAATCCAGACTGGCTGAACAACAATTGCCAGACTGCGGTGGAAGCATCCCTTCAGGCGACCCTCCTCCTCCTCTCATGCCCGTTGCCCGAGGAGAGGCCGGGAGGGTGCACTTGTGTGGGAAGACACTCGCTCCTCAAGTGAGCAGCCACCCGCTCCGTACCCGGTTTTGTTGTACTTTTTAAATATATATATATATATTTGGGTTTTCACAAAAAAAACCATAACACAAAAATAAAACATCTTTTTTTGAAAAGAGCATAGTCCTGGCTTATCACTTCTTCATAAAGACACAAAATCAATTTCATGCTCATCTTCATTTCTATTCCATATTTTATTACTGTTTTACACTTTCTACATAGTTTTTCCCCTCTTTTAATTTTCTCAACTTTATTTTGATTATCTCATCTCAATTCAAATCATTATATTTATACTTTTGTCTGTCCTGTTTCAATTTCATATTATATTTTCTCATTAAACAAATTTTCCCCTGTAGTTACTAATTGGAGTATAAAGCTAGTTATCTGCCAGGGGCCTTCAATGAAGTCAAGCTGATCATCTTCAGCATGCTGGTCTTCTCCAGTGTCTGGGTGATTGTTATGCCCACCTACAAGAGCACTAAAGGGAAACACATGGTGGCTCTGCAAGACTTCTCCATCCTGGCCTCCAGTGCTGGCCTGCTGAGCTGCATTTTCATTCCCAAGTGCTACATTATTCTTCTGAGACCAGACCTGAACACAAAAGAGCATCTCACAGCCAGAACAAATATAAAAATTTGAGATATAATGTGACTCGGAAATGTCCTATACCTACCACAGGGATTCGGTTCCCTTGGTAGTCCTTTAAAATTAACTTTTGTTTTGGGAGTTCTTTTAATTTGTTGTTTGGAACCAGTCATCTGATTGTGTTCCAGGACACCATCCTGAATC
>BLBF01014837.1:419-10541 GCA_015471245.1 Laticauda colubrina
AAACTACAAGCTTTTGCTGACGATTTAGCTTTTATTCTGGAAGACCCATTAGAAACCGCTCCAAAGTTATTGGAAAAGATAGAGACATATGGTGAGATGGCTGGCTTGAAAATAAATAAAGATAAAACAAAGATTTTGACAAAAAACATGTTATTGAGACAAAGAGAAGAATTGACAGATCTTTTTAAAATTCAAATTACAAATAAGGTTAAGTATCTGGGGATATATTTGACAGCAAGATGTAGCACATTAAAAGAGAATAATTATATTAAACTCAAACAACAGATAATTACAGATTTGAAGAAATGGGAAAATTTACAATTGTCATTAATAGGGAGAATTTCAACAATTAAGATGAATATTTTACCTAGAATTTTATTTCTCTTTCAAACAATACCAATTAGACTTGGAAAAGACTATTTTGAAGATTTAAATAAAACTATGTTGAAGTTTATATGGCAAGGTAAAAAAGCGAGAATAAAGTTAAAACTTTTGCAAGATGCTAGAAATAGAGGAGGTTTTGGCCTGCCTAATTGGGAATTGTATTATCAAGCTGCAAGTTTGATGTGGGTCAAAGAATGGATAACATTAAGAAAACATAGATTGTTGACATTAGAAGGACATGATTTACTGTTGGGCTGGCATGCTTTTTTATGGTACAAGGGAACTAAAACACAGGGGTATTTCAGAAGACATTATATACGGGAGTCTTTGTGGTTAAATTGGGAGAAGATAAAAAAACAATGTTACTTGAAAATTCCAGTTTGGTTATCGACTATTGAAGCATTTTCCTATCCTATGATCTATAAAAAGGAACAAACAGTTAGATATGGGGAACTGTTGGATGAAAAGGGTGGACTTAAAACGATCCAAAATTTAGAGGAACAAGGTATAAGGATTCTATGATAAACAGACTGATTTAGATAAGATATTGATGGGTATTGATGAGAAAGTGATTAAAAAGTTTTATGGTTATTTATTGGGAATTAAGCTAGAGGAAGAACAAGTTAAAGAAACTATGATTGCTTGGGGGAAGAATTTTGGATATGGAATTGATTTAGAGCAATGGCAAAAATTGTGGTCTCAAAATTATAAAATGACAATGTCAATAGCATATAAAGAAAACTTGTATAAGATGTTTTACAGGTGGCACCTTCCCCCGACAAGAATAGCAAGAATGTTCAAGAACAAATCTGAAAAATGTTGGAAATGTCATCAGATACCTGGCTCATACTATCATATGTGGTGGACTTGTGAGAATGCCAGAAAATATTGGACTAAAATTCACATGTGGTTGGAAAAAATGACAAAGAAACACATAGACTTGAAACCAGAGATCTTTTTATTGGGAATTTTACCTGATATATATAATAAAGATTTGAAATATTTGATTGTAAATGTATTAACAGCGGCTAGGATTGTATTTGCTAAAAACTGGAAGAATGAGAAAATACCATTGCAGGAAGAAATTATTGAGAAAATATTGGAATGTGCTGAGATGAGTAGATTGACATTTGAAATTAGAGAACAAGAAGATAAACAATTTTATGCAATTTGGGGTTATTTTTATCAATGGTTAGATGATAAAATACAATAATAGAGCATTAATATTATATATATGAAGGGTTTTTAGGATTGATTTGTTATGATTATATGATAAGTTATAGAATAAACTGTTTGAAGTATTGTTATCTCACAAAGCATGAATGATTAAAAGTATAGTCAGAAAAAGATTTTTTTTTTTTTTAGTAATATTAGAATATAGATTGACAATATGAGTGGTTATGCAATATAATTGTAATTGACACTATAAAATGAATGCACAAAACTGATGAACCAACCGATACACCGGAAGTACATATGAGAGTAGTTGTTTTTAATGTTCTGTACATTTGTCTGTTTGTAGAAAATTAATAAAAAAAATTTAAAAAAAAAAAAAAGATCTACAGAGGCAGAGAACTACTCTTTCCAATGACTGATATGTTTTGTAAATAAATGGTTTGAGACAAATCTATTGTCAATAGAAGACCTACTTGGCCAAAGTTTGCCTGTTACTCTACATGGGCGCACTTATCATTTACTAAACTCTCAACTGAAGAAGAACTCTTTATTCCCTTTTTAATACATGAAACTAATATTAATACCAGCCAATAGTCGCCTTCACCATCAGGAATATTTTTTTTTAAATAATTCAGCTGGTAAAAAGTCTTCTCCAGGAGCTCTATTGCTCTTCCAGCCTTTTATGAGGAACATCATCAAACAAAATCATCATTTTTGTGTTGAGAAGAGTTGACATCTTGCTTGTATGCTTGTAATATATATTCAATAAAATGATTTATTGATAGAGTGGTCCCTACGAGGTCACTTGGATTATTTCCATGAATCTGCGATTTGTTTGCCATTGAAAATATAATTTTTGTAAAGATTAGGTACAAATGATGAGCCTTCCATCTCTGCTGCATCTTTCATTTGTACAGAAGACTATTAGATTGGACACAGAGCATCTCCTCACCTTCCTAGGAATGCAGAAGAAGACCCAATGAGGAAGATTTCATAAAGGGGATATATCTACTTTGACATTCTCCCCCCCAACACTACGGATCTCAATCATGAACCATAATGTCTACAGTGGCCCCGGTGAAAAGCAGCTCTTCCAATAAAATATACAGTTGGATCTATCCCTCACTCACCCATCACTCTAGTCAATTTACCGATAGAAAAAAATGCATATAAACCTGAGGGATTTTGAAGGTGCCTGCTAATGTTGACATCTGAACAGAGATGTCATCGGCAGCTCCATCAACAAGAGCCAAAATGTTGTCCTTCCTTCCACAACTGTAATTAGGAACATTGGCTTCTCCAGTAGACAGAATGTCCAGCAAGGCCTCTGAAGTGCCAAGTGTTTTCAAATAGTTGTCATGGATGTTGTAGCCAAGTGTGAGATTTTGTGGAAGCTAAGGTGTCTTGTTGGCCACTTGAATATTAAAAATGTAGCGTACTATTCTTTTCACATCAAAGGGTAAAGTAATGTAAAAAAAAAAAGGGCTCATGTTATCTACATCATCATTAACAACACTAACAAAATACTTACACAATGCAACCCTCTTTGTTTCTACCACCCTTCTGAGTCTTAAGGTAATCGTGATCCAAAATCAGATGCAAAAGACAGTTAACCACCACCCTTTAATTTTAATGAATGTTGGAAAGATGGGATTGAGATACAGTAGGTTCTTCCAAGTTTAAGAATCACAAACACACTGTTATCTGTCGCAGTAGTAATTTTCATCTGCCCAAGAACCAGGATTCAAAATCACTCAATCATTAAAGTAGGACCATCACAATAAGAAGAGATGGTTCATAAGTGACCCACAAAAGCAATTCTAAAATCAAGTCATCCTCTCTTCCTATAAGAATCAGCTATTAAATATGAATGAACAATAATAAAAATATGGAAATTAGGTGAGGCAAAGGAAACTACAATAATCATTACTTTTTAAAAAAGTCAGTATTCAATTGATGAATTCGGGATTGGATTGGGAAAGGTATATAATCTGGACTTTTTCTCAAGGTTCCCCCCCCACTGCATCTTTGGATTTGAGATTTTCCCATTGAATAAAAGAAAAGAAAGATGCCATGAAAATCAAAACGATTCAAGAAATTAGACTTGCTTGACCTGTAACACAAGCATAAGTTAAATAAGAAGAAAAGAAGGTGAGTGTTAGAACTGCAAATGGAGGGAATGCAACTCCATCACATTGGACAATTTACGCGTGAGACTGGCTAGAAGGAGCCTTATTGAAAGGCAATGCTGCTGTGAGAAACATTTTGTTGAAGTGGTGATCATAGTAATGAGATGGTCTCCTGGCCTATAAGAGCTCCATGGTCTTTTCCCATCCTCCAAACTCAGTGGGCATTTCGTTCTGAGCTTCCGAGAGGCTGACTGGGGCACCAGCAGTATTAGAAGCAGAATCAGGAGGTCCATTATTCATAGGGCTGAATGAATCCCCTTTGCATTTCTCAAGTAGAAGAACAAGAAGAGGTAGAAGAATCCAAAGCACTCTCACAAGATGGGAGTGCCAGTGGCTTTCCTGATTGAGACAGAGACAAACTGATCTTCAGATGGAAAGAGGAGAAAGAGACATTCAAAAGCACAGTCCCTGATTGTCCCTTAACTTGTGCTGCACAGAGTATGACCTGAGTCATTTATCCCTTTTTGATGCAAGATCTCTTCCATGTTTCTTCAATCCGATGTTTACATCAAAAGTAAGTACTAGCAGAAGAGATCTCAAAGACCAGAACTGTGAAAATGACAGAGAGAAGCAACTCTTCCTCTGGGGATTTTTAACTTCTTTGTGGAAAGGTATGGCTGGATAAAGGCACTTAAGTGAAAAGTCACCGATGTTGTATATCACTGGGGGAACTGTTCTGTAGTCCTTGTGGTTCTTCCTGTCAGGTCATTCCCAGAAAATTACACAATCTATTGGTATCCCTATAGTAAAACAACTCATTCCATGCATAATAACAATTCAAAAATTGCATGTAATTCAATCCTTTATTTGAACAAAACAGTTCAGTTGAGATATTCATTGCGTGCTCTGAATGTGATAAATTGGAGAAAAAGAAATATCATTTGCATTCTTTGTTCCTGTTTTTTTCTTAATATGTTTCTTTATTTGATTTTTATATAAAATCTTGTTTTATATTTGGTATCTTGATATGGGCTAAGGGGTAATCAACAACAAACAAAATATTTCCATGAGGACCAAGATAGATTAATCAAAAGCTTATATTTTGGACTTTATTTGACCCCAAATATAACAGCATTTTCATTGCTTTTTCAGATCCGTTATAAAATTATTTCAGAGGCTCTGAATAATAAGATTCAGTTCCCTTTTTTCCACCTAATGCTGCCCAAAGAAGGCTTTCACCATCTAGGGATTGTCCAAGTTCTCCTCTATTTCAGATGGACCTTGATTGGTCTCTTTGCTTCAGACAAAGAGAATGGAGAGGATTTCATGAGGACTTTTACTCCTTTGGTTGCCAGGAATCAATTTGTGTTGTTATATGAGAACGATTCTCAACAACTAGACCTACAGCAACATTTAGGGAAACAAGCTCTTAGTGGAAACAAGTCAAAGTCTTTGTTCACTTCATGGACTTTGATAACTTTGTGGACAGAATTCTTCCTTTCCATTTAACACGTAATATTTTGGCAGGATCAATTGAAGGGAAAGTCTGGATCAGGACAACTTTGGGAATGTATTCCATTAAAAAGAATATATATATATTCTTTTAGGAGAATATATATTTCAAATATATCCATAGTGTTTGTTTCTTTTCTTTAGAAGAAAAAAAAATGCATATGAATCAGTTTTCTTTGTGGAACCTCAGTTTCAAGATCAGTCTTTTCGCTGTTCTTTTTCAAAATGTCTTTTCTGCCAAAGGACAGGGAAGGTACATCCAGAAAGCACCACTGGGGACTCAAAAGAAAAGGAACAGGATCCAGATCACAAATAATCAATAATAACCAAATAATCTAGGAAGAAAAACAAACCCCGGAAACTATAGGCCAATCAGCCTTACATCTATACCTGGGAAGATACTGAAAAAATAATAATTAAAAAAAACAGATCTGCCAACATCTAGAACAAGTAAAGTAATAACTCGCAGTCAGCATGGGTTTGTTCAAAACAGATCATGCCAAACCAATCTTATTTCATTCTTCAACACAGTGACTAAATTAGTAGACCAGTAAAATACTGTGGACATAATACACTGCTCAAAAAAATAAAGGGAACACTGAAACAACACAATGTAACTCCAAGTCAATCACACTTCTGTGAAATCAAATTGTCCACTTAGGTAGCAACACTGATTGACAATCAATTTCACATGCTGTTATGCAAATGGGATAGACAACAGGTGGAAAGCAGAGGCAGTTAGCAAGACTGCCAATAAAGAAGTGGTTCTGCAGGTGGTGACCACAGACCAATCCCTAAGCTTTCTGGCTGATGGCTTGGTCACTTTTGAATGCTGGCAGTACTTTCACTCTAGTGGTAGCATGAGACACAGTCAACAACCCACACAGGTGGCTCAGGTAGTACAGCTCATCCAGGATGGCACATCAATGCGAGCTGTGGCAAGAAGGTTTTCTGTGTCTGTCAGTGTAATGTCCAGAGCATAGAGGCACTACTAGGAGAGAGGCCAGTACATCAGGAGATGTGGAGGATGCTGTAGGAAGGCAACAATCCAGCATCAGGACCACTACCTCCGCCTTTGTGCAAGGAGGGACAGGAAAAGCACTGCCAGAGCCCTGCAAAATGAACTCCAGCAGCCACAAATGTGCATGTGGCTGTTCAAACAGTCAGAAACAGACTCCATGATGATGGTATGAGGGCCCGACGTCCACAGGTGGAGGTTGTGCTTACAGTCCAACACCATACAGGATGTTTAGCATTTGCCAGAGAACACCAAAAGTGGCAAATTCCCCACTGATGCCTTATGCTCTTCACAGATAAAAGCAGGTTCACACTGAGCACATATGACAGACATGACAGGGTCTGGAGATGCCGTGGAGAATGTTCTGCTTCCTGCAACATCCTCCAGCATTACCGGTTGGGCAGTGGGTCAGAAATGGTGTGGGATGTCATTTCTTTAGGGAGCCGCATAGCCCTCCATGTGAGTGCCAGAGGTATCCTGACTGCTATTAGGTACCGAGATGAGATCCTCAGACCCCTTCTGAGACCATATACTGGTGAGGTTGGCCCTGGGTTCCTCCTAATGCATGACAGTGCTAGACCTCATGTGGCTGGAGTGTGTCAGCGGTTCCTACAAGATGAAGGCATTCATGCCATGGACTGGCCCACCCATTCCCCATACCTGAATCCAATTGAGCACATCTGGGACATCATGTCTCATTCTATCTACCAATGCCACATTGCACCACAGACTGTCCAGGAGTTGGGGAATGCTTTAGTCCATTTGTGGAGGAGATCCCTCAGGAGACCATCCACCACCTCATCAGGAGCATGCCCAGGCATTGTAGGGAAGTCATACAGGCACATGGAGGCCACCCACACTACTGAGCTTCATTTTTTCTTTTTTTAAGGACATTACATCAAAGTTGGATCAGCCTGTAGTGGTTTTTTCCACTTTAATTTTGAGTGTAACTCCAAATCTAGACCTCCAAGGATTGCTAAATTTGAATTCCATTGATAATTATTGTGTGATTTAGTTGTCAGCATATTCAACTATGGAATGAACAAAGTATTTAATAAGAATATTTCACTCACTGAGATCTAGGATGTCTTATTTTTGTGTTCCCTTTATTTTTTTGAGCAGTGTATATTTAGATTTCAACACAGCATTCAACAAAGTATACCACAACTTACTTCTTAGGAAGCTAGAAAAAAGCAGAATAGATAGCACCACCACGAGATGGACTCACAACTGGCTGTCAAACTGTACTCAATGAGTAGTCCTTAATGGGTCTATGTTTAAATGGAGGGAAGTAAGCAGTGGGGTGCCACAAGGTTCCGTTTTTGGCCCAGTACTCTTCAATATCTTCATTAATGACTTAGATGAGGGAACAGAAGGGGAACTTACCAATTGTGCAGATGAGACTAAGCTGGCAGGAATAGCTAACACCCAAGAAGATAGGCTCAAGATCCAGATGGATCTTGACAGACTAGAACACTGGGCCATACCTAATAAAATGAAATTAAATATCGAGAAAAATAAAGTCCTACACTTATGCAGGAAAAACCAAAAGTACACATATAGACTGGGTGAAACCAGGCTTAATAGCAGTAACTATGAGAGGAATCTTGGAGTCATAGTGGACAACCAGCTAAATATGAGCAAGCAGTGTGCAGCAGCAGGCAAAAAAGCTAATGCAATCCTAAATTGTATCAACAGAGGGATACAGTCAAGATCAAGGGCAGCCCTTATTATAGCGGCTTGCTCGTGGCTTATGGCCATTGACAGTTGTTTAAGTGTTCCCGCTGTCAAGCGGGCCAATCGGAATGGCGCTTAAGTAACCTATCCGAGAACGGCCTTTTCGGCCAATCAATTTAAGGTATTTGGAGTCTACCAAGTTCTATACACAACACCCCTCCCCCCTTGGTTTCGTCCAACATGTGTGATGTGGTCACGCAGGGAGGTGGGGATTCTGCAGGTCCTACTTGACCTGCGCAGTTCAGTCTCAGCGGAGTCCCCAAGTAGTTTGGACGGGATCACTTTTTCTCTGCGTCTTCTCCATGGAACCTCCTGGAAGGGTGAGTCAGCCTTGCCGCTCCTGCCTGAGTTTCTTGGGCTGGTTGAGGCATTTTACTGCCAACTGACATCTGGTTTGCAATCAACTACTATTTTGAGATCATTTTCACAAATATGCATGTCAAGTTTGGAATCTCTAACGCTTCTTGCTCTGCATTTCATTTTCTTCTTCCATATAGAAGCCTTTGTACTTCTCTCTCTCTCTCTTTTCTTTCTCTCTCTCTTAAATTCCTTTCGATTCTTTCCAGCCTATTTTGATAAATCATGAAGATGTGTTTTTTAATGTTTTACCTGGTTTTAACTTATACATTTAGACACCCAATTTGACATCAGCTATCAAACGGTAGCCATTTAATCCCATTTCATCCAAATCATGAATAACAATATTATGAAATTAAATATAGGCTTGTTATCAAACAAAATAAAATTAAAACACTACTGCTTCAAAAAAGTTTCTACTGGATTCTACTTATGCACTTTTCTCTGTCAGGAAATCATAAGTGTTTTTCTGGAAGCTTCATCTTTTTGAAGTACACAATTTTAAAGACAGTATCATTCATTTAATTGTTATACCATCCAGCTCTCATTTAACTATCTTCCTAATAATCACATCAGGAATTATTTCATTAATGCTTTGTTGAAATCAAGTTATATCATTAACATTCCCACAATCTATTAAAAATATGTCATCAGAGAAAAGGGGTGGGGAGCCCCCAACTAAATAATAGGCAGAGACAGAAATTCCAAAAAGATCCTTCCTAGCTCCTCAGATTGTAAAAAAAAGTAAAATGGACATTTGCAATTTCAGACATGCACTCTTGTCACACTGTGAGATGAATGGCTAAATTTGATAGATAGATAGAGAGACACAATAACTAGATGCAAGGACAGTTTTTCCCCAAACGCCTTAACTCTGCTAAATGAATAATTCCCTCAACTCTTGTCCAACTATTTACAAAGTCTGCACTACTATTAATGTTAATTTTCTCATCACTCCCTATCACCCACCTCCTCCCACTTGTGACTATATGACTGTAGTTTTGTCACTTGTATCCTTACGATTTATATTGACTGTTTTCTCGTATGATTTGATTGCTTATTGTACCCTATGACTATTATTAAGTGCTGTACCTTATGATTCTTGACTCTCAATGAATGTATCTTTTCTCTTATGTACACTGAGAGTATTTGCACCAAGACAAATTCCTTGTGTGTCCAACCACACTTGGCCAAAAAAGAATTCTATTCTACTCTATTCTCCATGGATGGCAAATTAAATATTCTCTTAATGTAGCCATAAAGTAGAATTCACTCATTGGGGCCTGTTCTAATCTGGTCTATAACTTAATTCAACCACAAGTACCGGCCTAGAATTTTAAAAGTGTATTATTTTAGGCAACACATCTTTTTTCAGTTCAACCAATGCCCTTGGAAACTAGGGAAGACTGATTTATTTGGTCACCTTACCCCAAATCTCAAGGCAAACTGACCTTGGCACTGATGGAAACCTATGACAGAATATCAACACAAAATCTTCAATAACTTCATAAACGACTTAGATGAGGGAAAAGAAGGGGAACTTACCAAACTTGCAGATGATACTAAGCTGGCAGGAATAGCTAATACCCAAAAAGATAGGCTCAAGATCCAGATAGATCTTGACAGACTAGAACACTGGGGCCACATCTAACAAAATGAAATTCAGTGTCGAAAAAAGTAAAGTCCAACATTTAGGCAAGAAAAACCAAAAGTACACATATAGACTGGGTGAAACCAGGCTTAATAGCTGTAACTGTGACAGGGATCTTGGAGTCTTAGTGGACAACCAGCTAAATATGAGCCAACAGT
>BLBF01014838.1:0-11256 GCA_015471245.1 Laticauda colubrina
AAGCTAAACAGCACACATGTAAGTACCCGCGAAAGCCTAAGAAAACACATATATATATATATATGTATGTATGTATGTATGTATGTATGTATGTATGCTGTTCAGCTTCCTTTGGGTATTGTCCCACGTCATTGTAGTGCTCCAGTGGCTCCATCCGTTGTCATCTGCTCCAAAAAGTGGCCCAAATTTTCAAAAACAGAACGGAAAAGAACGGAAAGGAACAGATGGGTGTAATACGTAGCGGGGATGTTAAACAGATATTCATAGGAAGCCTAGCAGATGACAGCGGATGGAAGCGGATGACACATCTGAAGGGGTTCCGGGGCAGAATTGCGAAGCGGATGCATAGCGAAACGAGCGGATGCATAGTGAATGACGCGGATGCATCACGGATGCCTATAGGAAAGAAAGCGGATGCCGTGCGGATGTATATTGGATGCAAAGCATTCACTGCGCATGTGGGGAGTATGAATTGCATCAGCTCCGCAGATATAAAAGGATGCAGCTCACACGCAGTCAGCATTCAAAGAAAGACGTGCTGCCACATACATCTAGCAGGAACACCATGGTTCGTCAGTCAGGGAAGAAGAGGAAGCTGGTGCCTACTCTTGCCAGCCCTGGCAAGAAGGACAGAACCAGCATCCTACCCCCTGGCACTGACTCTGAAGCTCCTGGTGCTGGCGGTGCTGGTGCTGCTACTGCTGGTGCTGCTGGTGCTCCTGCTACTGCTGCTGCTGCTGCTGCTGCTGCTGTGGTGGACCAGCCCCAAGGCCCTCAAAGCCCTGCTGCTGAAGGCCCTGCTGCTCAAGTCCCTGAAGGCCCTGCTGAAACCCCTGCCAGAGGGAGGAAGAGGCAAGGGAAGGAGAAGGGAGAGAGGAAACAGTCCCCGTTTCCGAGGACCATGAGGAGGAGGTGCTGGAATGGCTGAGGGAGAACGAGTACCTCTGGAGAAAGGGCCACAGACTCTATCGCAACACCAAGAAGAAACAGGCAGCTTTGAGAGACAAGGCAGAGAGCCTGGGCTACACTGTAGACGTACTCCTGGGATGGTGGAAGGACATGTAAACCTGGTATGGCAAGCTACACCTCAAAAAATCTGGGCAGGCTGCTGTCAAGCTCACTGACCGGGAGATGTACGTCATGGCCAAGTGCAGCTTCCTGGAGGGTGAGGTCCACCATCGAGGAGCAGCCCCTCTGACACCCCTCTCCCTCAGACAGCCCACAGACAACCAGTCCTCTTCCAGACAGGAGCCAGCTACACTGTCCAGGCAGGTGTCTTCAGAGGGCCCCATGGCAGAACCCCCCCTGACAACTGCACTCCCCATGCCGCCAGACTTGGAGGATCCCCTGTCACAAATGGAGGAAGAAGCGGCAGCCACCAGAGACCAACGCACCCCCACCCCCACAGGATGCAGGCAGAGAGGCAGACTGGAGGGCCAGAGCCACACTGTCCTGTTGGAGACCAGGGACATGATAAAGACCAGTACAGAACTTCTCCCTCAGCTCGTCCACTTGGACAGAGGATCCTCCTGCCGCCACACTTTCATCACCTACGTGAGCCATACCCTGAGGGATATGCCTGAGGCTCAGTACCAAGGGATGAAGGAGAAGATAACAGCACTTCTGCACAACCCTCAAGGCCCAACTGTCGCTGCTCCGATCCAGTCCAGGTCTGCTCCTCCACCCCAGGCGATGTCACAGCCCTTCCAAAGCTTTCAACAGCCTCTCACCAGCAAGGCTATGACTACCAGGACTTCCCACAGCATAAGCAGACCTTCCCAGTCCAGGCCCAGGTTCATCGCATGCCACAGACGCCACACCTCACCCAGCTGCAGACCAGACAGCCTCACTACACTCCTCCTCCCTCCACCCCACAGCCAAGCCCCTCAATTGACAATCTGTCATCAGTCTTGTGCCTGACATCCCAGGTATGTGATGAAGGGCCTGTCTGAGAGGAGAAGAGTGGTATCAGAAGTGGAAATTCCCCCACACCGTTGGAGCCATAGATGGGAAGCACGTGGCCTGCAAAGTGCCAGCCAAGTCAGGGTCCACTTATCACAACTTCAAGGGCTTCTTCAGCATCATCCTCTTCGCCATGGTCGATACTGACTACAAGTTCATGTACATCGATGCTTCAGGCAACGGCTCATCTTCAGATGCCCAGGTATACAATGCCAGTCACCTTAAGGAGGGACTGGAATGCAACCTCATCATGGGCTTCCCAGATCCAGATCCCCTGCCCAACGACATACAAGATATGCCCTACTTCATCATGGGGGATGACGCCTTCTCCCTGAGAACCTACCTCATGAAGCCCTAAACTTCCAGATGCCTCACCCATGAAGAGAGGATCTTCAACTCCAGGCTGTCCAGGGCAAGGCGGGTGGTGGAGAACGCCTTTGGCATCCTGGCCAACAGGTTCCAGGTACTTCTCACCACCATGCAGCATCGCCCAGAGACCATGAGGAGGATAGTGGAAGCTTGCTTCATCCTGCACAATCTCATGCGCACCCGCTACCCAGTGTTGCAGAACAGGCTTGTGGACCACCAACAAGGGAATGGGGCCATGGAGTCTGGTGAATGGAGGCAAGGGCAAAACCTGATAGATACTGAGGATGTGCAAGGCCCCAACAGAGCTTCACGTGAAGGGAAGAAGCAGCGCAACCTCCTGAAACACTGGTGCAACTCCCCAGCTGGAGCAGTGGAGTGGCAAGACAGGATGGTAGATGCTTAATGGATGCTTCCTTGAGCCTGTCTCATCACACTGATGATATTGTGCCATATATGTTGAGTGGCCCTATAATGAACAGGGCATTTAATAAAGAGTTGTGTTTATGTTGAAATGTGTTGATGAATGATTAAATTGTTATTGATAATAAAGGGCCATAGGTGTGGCACCTGGAAGGGTGGACCATACAGTCCCAGTATGCTTGCACTGGAGGTTTATCTATACCACAGCTACTACCCATCCCACAGGTATCCCTGTCCATCTCCCTGCTATCCTTACCCATCCCACAACTATTATCCATCCCACAGGTATCCCTGCCCATCCCACTGCTATCCTTACCCATCCCACAAGCATGCAAAGGCTTAAACCATTTCTAAAAGTTTCCACCAGGACTTTATTTAGTAAAAGAACTGAACCAAGTGTGTGAAGCAAAGATAACCTTTATTAATAACAAACTGTGGGACTTTATTAAAAAAGCAAAATGTGTCCCAAGCAAAGATAAAGTCAACAGGTAGCAACCCAGTCTCTGGCACTCTTCTCAGTCACTCTGAGGCATGCCCATAGTCTCATGGTGAAGGGTCCAGGTGCTGTGGAGGTGGCGGCTGCTGGAGTGCTGGTCTGAGGCACCATTGGTGTGCCTGGCCCCAAGAGGACAACAGAGGATGGTGTGTGGAGAAAGCTCTCAGACAGCTGGCTCAGTCCTGTGATGTTGAGAGCCCCTTCCTCCATGACATGGGGTGTCAGTCCCAAGACCGATGACAGATGTTCTGAGGCCGGACTTGGCTGTGGGGTGGAGGAAGGAGGAGTGTAGTGGAGCTGTCTGGTCTGTAGGTAAGCAAGGTGAGGCGTGGATGGCATCTTTGGCGTGGGTGGCATCTGTGGCGTGGGTGGCATCTGTGGTATGGGTGGCATCTGTGGCGTCGGTGGCATCTGTGGCATCGGTGGCATCTGTGGCATCGGTAGCATCGGTAGCGTTCAATGAACCTGTGCCTGGACTGGGAAAGGCTGCCTTTGCTGCTGGAACTCCTGGAAGCCGTAGCCTTCGTTGGTGAGGGCTGTGGAAAGCCTTGAAGGGCTGTGACATCACCTGGGGTGGAGGAGCAGACCTGGACTGGGTGGGAGCAGGTTCAGCTGGGCCTGGAGGGTTGTGCAGAAGACCGGTGATCCTCTCCTTTATCACCTGGTACTGTGATTCAGACCTGTCCATGAGGGTCTGGTTGATGTAGGTGAGGAAGGGTTTGCGGATTGAGGATGGTATGTCGGTGTGTACAAGCTGAGAGAGGAGATCTACGCTGCTTCTGATGGTGTCCCTGATCTCCTGTAGGACAGTGTGGCTCTGCCTCTCCGGTCTGCCTCTCTGCCTGCTTTCTGTGGAGGTGGAGCTGGGGGTGGATGTGGGTTGGTCTCTGGTGGAAGTACCCTCTCCTTGCTCCCACTGCTTCAGGGGGTCCTCCACGCGCTCTGCCACGGGGAGTGCAGCTGTCGGGGGGGTCTCCGTTGTGGGACACTCCACAGATACCTGCCTGGACACAGGAGCTGACTCTTGGCCAGAAGAGGACTGGCTCTCTGTGGGCTGCCTGAGAGAGAGGGTTCACAGAGGGGCTGCTCCTCGGTGGCAGATCTCACCCTCCAAGAAGCTACACTTGGCCATCACGTAGGTCTCCCGGTCGGTGAGTTTGACCACGGCCTGGCCAGACTTCTTGAGGTGCAGCTTCCCGTACCAGGTGTTCATGTGCTTCCACCAGCTGAGGGGGACGTCCAAAGTGTAGCCCAGGGTCTCCGCCTTCTCTCTCCAAGCAGCCTGCTTCCTCTTGGTGTCTCGATAAAGCCTGTGTCCCTTCTGCCATAGATACTCATTCTCCCTCAGCCATTCCAGCACCTCATCCTCATGTTCCTCTTCGATGGACTATTGCCTCCTCTCCCTTTCTCGCGTATGCCTCTTCCTCCCTCTGGCAGGGCCTTCTGGGCCCTCATCAGAGGGGCTTTGAGTTTGTAGGGGCTGCTCCACCACACCACCACCACCAGCAGCAGCAACAACAACAGTAGCAGCAAAAGCAGCACCAGCAGGACCAGGAGCACCAGCAGCACCAGGATCAGCAGCAGCAGAGTAAGCACCAGCAGGACCAGCAGGAC
This sequence comes from Laticauda colubrina, assembly GCA_015471245.1. Classification (NCBI taxonomy): domain Eukaryota; kingdom Metazoa; phylum Chordata; class Lepidosauria; order Squamata; family Elapidae; genus Laticauda; species Laticauda colubrina. The sequence goes on from BLBF01014838.1 coordinate 4,862, forward strand.
CAGGAGCACCAGCAGGACCAGGAGCAGCACCAGCAGAGTCAGCACCAGCAGAAGCACCAGCACCAGGAGCAGCGCCAGCAGAGTAAGCACCAGCAGAAGCACCAGCACCAGGAGCAGCACCAGCAGAAGCACCAGCACCAGAAGAGTCAGCCCGAGCAGCAGAAGCCCCAGCAGAAGCAGAATCAGGGCCAGGGGGTGGGATGGTGGCCCTGTCCTTCTTGCCAGGGCTGGCAGCAGATGGCAGAGGCTTCCTCTTCTTCCCCATGGTTGTTGGCTGCAGATGTGTCTGGCAGCAGGTCTTTCCTCTGAATGGTGACCTGCTTGCGAGCTGCATCCTTTTATATCTGCGGGGCTGACGCAATGCATCCTCCCCACATGCACAGTGAACGCTTTGCATCTGCTAGGCATCCGCTAGGCATCTGCTCTGCTTCCGCGTCATCCGCTTGGCATCCGCTCGGCATTGCTCCTTCCGCTGCGCATCCGCTTCACTGTGCTCCCCCGGAAGCCCTGCGGATGTGCCATCCGCTTCTATCTGCTTCCATGGAGCATCCGCTTTACATCCTGGCTATGTCCTCTCCCCGTCCGTTCCTTTCCGTCGTTGTCCGCTCTGTTTATGCAAATTTGGGGCACTTTTGAGAGTGGATAACAACGGATGGAAAATTTTCTCGTCCGCTGTGTCCTTTTTACATAATTTTTGCATCCGTCGGCCTATGTGACAGGCCCTTAAGCATTTTGTTCTGGAGATGAGTGTCTTGGCTACAGAATTGATCTTTGCTGGGTGGTGGTGTGAGAGTGCATGTAGATAGCGGTTTGTATGTTTTTTCTTCTGGTAGATGGTGTGTCCTTGGGAGCCATTGGATATTTTTGTATACTAAGACATCTAGGAAGGGAAGTTGATTGTTGGCTTCTGTTTCCATGGTGAATTGTATTTTCAGGTGTAGGCTTTTGAGGTGTGTGAGGAAGTTGTTCAGTTTTTCTTTCCCATGTGGCCAGATTATGAAGGTGTCATCTACCTATGTGAGCCAGAGTTTGGGTTTGTGATCATATTTTTCTAGAGTTTGTGTTTCAAAGTGTTCCATGTAGAGGTTTGCGATGACAGGTGAGAGGGGTGATCCCATGCGTGCTCCTTCTATTTGTTTGTATTTTTGTCTGTTGTAGATGAAGTATGTAGTGGATAGACAGTGGTTGGTAAGATCTAGGATGTACTTTGAGGGGTTGTATTTGTTTTGGATGGCTGTCAAGGCTTCTTTTATAGGCACTTGGGTGAAGAGGGATATGACATTGAAGCTCACTAGTAGGTTGCTGGGTTGTAAGTTTTGTTTCTTTATGATCTCAATGAACTGGAATGAGTTTCTTCCATTTGAGTTGATTGATTCTGCATAGGGCCATAGTTGTTTGGTGAGAAATTTGGCTAAGTTTTGTAGAGGTGAGCCTATGGAGCTGACTATTGGTCGTAGTGGGGTTCCTTCTTTGTGTATCTTGTGTAGACCATAAAGCTTAGGGCATCTGGATGATTTTTCTCTTGGTATGATTTTTTGCTGGATTTCTTCGCTGATGGGGAGGCTTTTATTTTGGATCTGGTGGTTTTCTAGGTGGGTGGTGGGGTCAGTGTTTAGGGATTTGTATGTGGGGTCTTGTAGTAGGTTGGTTAACTTGGTTTGGTAGTCAGATGTATTCATAACCACTGTCGTGTTGCCCTTGTCTGCTGGTAGGATTATTATGCTGGTGTCTTCTTTCAGGTTAAGTAGTGCAGTTTGTTCTTCTTTGGATAAGTTGCTTTTGGGTGGTTTGCTAGTGCAGAGGATGTTGGTGATTTTGAGTCTGATTCTGTTAGCATCATCAGGGTTGGTTTTGGTCAGGCTTTTGGTCATTCCACACCAAAACAGCAGCCACCTAACGCATCCTAAAAAGAACAGAATTGGCCCTTATTAGAAATAAACTTCACACAAAAAGATTCCTTCTAGACCAAATCAACAAAGAACTCTTCACACTTCACCTCAGACTAAGCAACAAGATTCACCCCTTAAGGCCCTGTCACACTGCCCAACGGATGCAAAACGTTTGTAAAAAGGACACAGCGGACGAGAAAAATGTTCCAACTGTAGTTATCCATTCTCAAAAGGGGTGAAAATTTGCATAACCAGAGCAGATAACACGGAAAGGAATGGACGGGGGGAGGACGCAGGGCGGATGGAAAACAGATGCAGAGCGGAAGCCTAGCAGATGGAAGCGGATGAGAGCAGATGGCACATCCGCTAGGCTTCCGGGGGAGCTCAACAAAGCAGACGCGGAATGGAAAGAGCGGATGCAGAGCGGACGCCAAGCGGATGAAGCGGATGCACAGCGGATGCACAGCGGATGAAGCGGATGCAGAGCAGAAGCCTAGCAGATGCACAGTGGAAGCCTAGCGGATGCCTTGCGTTAATTGCGCATGCGGGGGGGATTTATTGCGTCAGCCTCGTGGATATAAAGGGAAGCACCTTGGAAGCAGGTCACCATTCAGAGGAAAGACCTGCTGCCAGACGCCTTGAGTGCCTTGCCTGCCTGCCTTGCTGCCTGCCATCCTGCCAGCCTTCCTGCCTGCCTTGCTGCCTGCCATCCTGCCAGCATTCCTGCCTGCCTCCCTGCCAGCCTTCTGCCTGCCAGCCTTGCTGCCTGCCAGCCTTGCTGCCTGCCAGGCTTGCTGCCTGCCTGCCTGCCAGCCTTCCTGCCAGCCTCCCTGCCAGCCTCCATGCCAGCCTCCCTGCCAGCCAGCAACCCCACAACCATGGGGAAAAAGAGGAAGCCTCAGCCATCTGCTGCCAGCCCTGGAAAGAGGGACAGGGCCACCCTCCCACCTCCTGGCCCTCACTCTGCTTCTGCTGGGGCTTCTGTAGCATGGGCTCGCTCTTCTGCGGCTGGGGCTTCTGCTGCTTCTACTTCTGGAGGAGCTGATGATGATGCTTCTGGTGGTGGTGCTTCTGCTCATGCTTACTCTGCTGAGGCTGCTCCTGGCGGTGGTGCTTCTGCTGGTGCTTACTCTGCTGAAACTGCTCCTCGTCCTGCTGGTCCTGCTGGTCCTGCTTGTGATCCTGGACTTGCTCATCCTGCTCATCCTGCTCATGCTCCTGGTCTTGCTCGTCCTGCTCGTCCTGCTTGTCCTGCTCATGCTCCTGGTCCTGCTCGTGCTCCTGGTCCTGCTCGTGCTCCTGGTCCTGCTCATGCTGCTGCTGCTGCTGCTGATGATGATGATGATGATGATGATCCTGCTGGTGCTGTTGCTGCTGCTACTGCTGCTGCTGATGATGATTATGATTCTGCTGGTGATGCTGCTGCTGCTGCTGCTGGTTTGGAGGAGCAGCCTCTACAAACTGGAAACCCCTCTGATGAGGGCCCATCTGGTCCTGCCAAAGGGAGGAAGAGGTATATGCGGGAACGGGAGAGGAGGCAATGCTCCATTGAGGAGGAACACGAGCATGTGGTGCTGGAGTGGCTGAGAGAGAATGACTATCTGTGGCGGAAGGGACAGCGGCTGTACAGGGACACCAAAAGGAAGCAGGCTGCTTGGAGAGAGAAGGCGGAGAGTCTGGGCTGCACATCGGATGTGCTCCTCAGCTGGTGGAAGCACATGCACACCTGGTACGGGAAGCTGCACCTCAAGAAATCTGGCCAGGCCACGGATAAGCTGACGGACAGAGAGACCTATGACATGGCCAGGTGCAGCCTCCTAGAGGGTGAGATCCGCCACCGAGGAGCAGCAGCAGCAGCCCCTCTCATGACCCTCTCTCTCAGGCAGCCTGCTGAGAGCCAGTCGTCTTCCGGCCGAGAGTCACTTCCTGTCTCTAGGCAGGTTTCTGTGGAGCTTGCCACGGTGGAGAACGCGCGGAGAGGTGTTTTAACCGTGGTGGAGCGCGTGGAGGACTCCCTGGTGCACTGGGAGAAAGGAGACGGCACTTCCACAACAGCCCTACCCGCATCCACCCACAGCTCCACCTCCACAGAAAGGCAGAGAGCCAGACAGGAGGGGCAGAGCCACACTGTCCTGCTGGAGATCAGGGACACCATCCGGAGCAGCATAGATCTCCTCTCTCAGCTGGTCCACACCGACTCCTCATCCTCCAACTGCAAGCCCTTCCTCACCTATGTCAACCAGACCCTCACGGACATGGTGGAACCCCAGTACCAGGTGGTGAAGGACTGGATCACCGAGCTGCTTCACAACCCTCCAGACCCAGAGGAACCTGCTCCCAGCCAGTCCAGGTCTGCTCCTCCACCCCAGGTGAGTCCCTCCCATTCCAAGGCTTTCCACAGGCCCTCACCTACCAGGGCTACGGCTACCAGGAGGTCCAGCAGCACAGGCAGCAGCCCTTCCCAGTTCAGGCACAGAGTCATTGGACGACACTGTTGCCACCGGTTCCACCCACACCAATGATGCCACAGATGACAGCGATGCCACCCACGTCACAGATGCCACCAATGCCAGTCCTCACCCAGATGCAGACCAGACAGCCCCACTACACTGCTCCTTCCTCCAACTCACAGCCAAGCCCAGCCCCAGTACATCTGTCCTCGGTACTGGGGCTGACACCACATGGCATGGAGGAAGGAGCTCTCAACATCACGGGGCTGAGCCAGCTGTCTGAGAGCTTCCTCAACACCATCACCTGTTGTCCTCTCGGGGCCAGGCACCCCAATGGCACTTCAGACCAGCACTCCAGCAGCAGCCACCTCCACAGCACCTGGACCCTTCACCCCTGAGACTGGGCACACCTCTGAGTGACCAAGAGGAGTGCCAGAGACTGGATGGCTACCTGTAGTCTTTATTTGGACACTTGACTTGGGTCATTTTTCTTTTACAGCTTGTGATTAATAAAGTTTATCTTTGCTTCACACACTTGATTCATTTATTTATGTCAATAAAGTCTTGGTGGAAACTTTTAGAAATGGTTTAAGCCATTGCATGCTTGTGGGATGGGTAAGGATAGCAGTGGGATGGTCAGGGATACCTTTGGGATGGGTAAGGATTGCAGTGGGATGGGCAGGGATACCTTTGGGATAGGCAGGGATACCTTTGGTAAGGGTAATAGCTGTGGAATGGGCAGGGATACCTGTGGGATGGGCAGGGATACCTTTGGGATGGGTAATAGCCGTGGGATAGATAAACCTCCAGTGCAAGTATAGTGGGACTGTATGGTCCACCCTCCCACTTGCCACACCTATGGCCCTTCATTATCAATAATAATGTAAGCATTGATCCACACATTTGAACATAAACACAACTCTTTATTAAATGCCCTATTCATTGTAGGCCCACCCAACATACATGGCCCAATCTAATCAGTGTGATGAGACAGGCTGAAGGAAGCATCCATTAATCGTCTATCATCCTGTCTTGCCACTCCACTGCTCCAGCTGGGGAGTTGCACCAGTGTTTCAGGAGGTTGCGCTGCTTCTTCGCTTCATATGAGGCTCTGTTGGGGCCTTGCACATCCACAGTATCTATCAGGTTTCGCCCTTGCCTCCATTCCCCAGGCTCCATGTCCCCATTGCCTTGCTGGAGGTCCACGAGCCTGTTCTGCAAGACTGGGTAGTGTGTGCGCATGAGATTGTGCAGGATGCAGCAAGCTTCCACGATCCTCCTCACGGTCTCTGGGCGATGCTGCATGGTGGTGAGAAGTACCTGGAACCTGTTGGCCAGGATGCCAAAGCCGTTCTCCACCACCCATCTTGCCCTGGACAGCCTGTAGTTGAAGATTCTCTCTTCACGGGTGAGGAGTCTGGAAATGTAGGGTTTCATGAGGTAGGTTCTGAGGGAGAAGGCATCATCCCCCACGATGAAGTAGGGCACATCTTGTGTGTCGTTGGGCAGGGGGTCTGGATCTGGGAAGCCCATGATGAGGTTGCGTTCCACCCCTCCTTGAGGTCACTGGCATTGTATACCTGGGCATCTGAAGACGACCCGTTGCCTGAAGCATCAATGTACATGAACTTGTAGTCAGCATCGACCATGGCGAAGAGGACAATGCTGAAGAAGCCTTTGTAGTTGAAATAAGTGGACCCTGACTTGGCTGGCACTTTGCAGGCCACGTGTTTGCCATCTATGGCTCGAACGGTGTGGGGGAATTTCCACTTCTGATACCACTGCTCTGCAACTTCTTCCATCCTTCTTCAGTGGAGGGGCACTGGAGGAGCTCCTCCAGGTATTCTTCGATGATGGCCTGTGTTAGGGATAACATTGTTCACCCTAACTGTTTTAGGTGAAATACTAACTATGAATCATAGTTAGTGTATGCAGCTTTAACTGTGAAAGAGCAATTGTGGGTGTGGTTATGAAAACCATATAAAAGTAGCAAGGCTACAGCTTACTCGCTCTCTCTCTGGCTTTGATGATCCCTGATTGCTGCTTGGAGGCAGGA
>BLBF01014839.1:0-23181 GCA_015471245.1 Laticauda colubrina
GGGGGGGTGTTTTAGCTGGAGGTATCAGAGGGAGTCTGTTTGTGCCCAGGTGTTTGCCTGGCTTGTGTTGTGGAAATCTTTCTATTTGAGAGTGCAGGCTTCCAAATGATTGACAGTCTGGTGGAATCATCTCTTCTATTCATGCCTTCAGGTCTTTTTTCTATCTCTATGGATTCTCTGATGATTCTGTGGCTGGGGTTTTCTATAGTGGCTAGGGTTTTGGTGCCATTGAAGTTGATGTTGTGACCTGTGGTTTTCATGTGTTGGACTAGTGAGGAGGTGTGTTCCAGCTGTTTTACTGGATTTTTGTGTTCATCCAGGCAGGTACTTATTCTTCTATTGGTCTGCCCAATGTATGTGGCCAGGCATGAAGCACAAGGAACTTCGTTATATGCCTTGGTTTTCCAGGTCAATTTTATCTGTGGGGTTTCTAAGGATGGCTGCTATTTTTTTGTCTGTTTTGAAGGCAGTCTTGATGTGATCCTTGTGTAGTATCTTAAGCCCATGTCACACTGAACCAACGGATGCAAAGAGGATGTAAAACGGACAAAAAACCTTGCCATCCATTCGAAAACGTGATGTACTCACTGCCTCCGTTTGGCTTCCTCTCTATCCGTCCAGCATCCGTTTATGGATGTTTTATCCGCTCCAAAAGTTTTGGACTGCCTAAAACTTTTGCGCAGAAAATGTATCCAGTTCGTCCGTTCTGCATCTGCTACGCATCTGCTATATATCTGTTATGCATCTGCAATATCCGCTAGGCGTCCACTACGCATCCATGCAACTCCATCCGCCCGGACGTGGGGAAGAAGCAGAACAGATGCAGAATGGATGCAGAACAGATGCCTCGCAGATGCAGAACAGAAACAAAGCATTTAAAATGGAAAAAACGTTCACAGAGGGGACCTATCTCAGATATTAAGGATGTCTAGAGGATGCCTACAGGATGCCTAGAGAATGCCTAGCGGAAAACCTATACTGCCTTTAAAAAGGGGGAGCAACTCGCCTGCATCTCACTTTCAGAAAAGCAGCCTAGCGGTGCAGACCTCTGTAGCCTTCACCTGCCTCTTCCTCTTCCACAGCATCCAGTCATGTCCACCGTGGATTGTAACAAAGTCCTTTCGGCAGCCACCATCATTCTGCAACAGTGCGAAGCCATCTGCAGGCTCTGTGAACACTACTGCGAGAAGAAAAGGAGCCACCCAAAAAGAGTCTGGGTCCGAAGATGGTTCACCAGAAGAGCAGAGGATGGACTGTACAACAAGCTGATGGTGGAGCTCAGGAGCGACGACACTCGGGAGTTCCAGAACTTCATGAGGATGCCTCCAGCCATGTTTGATGAAGTTGTGCAGCGCCTGACACCCAGGTTGACCAAGGCAAACATCAGCTTCCAGCCCAGCCTGGAACCTGGGCTCAAGGTGGCACTCACTCTGCGTCACCTGGCCTCAGGGACCTCCTACAGGAGCATTCAGGACGGCTGGAGGGTGCCATCCAACACCATCAGCATGGTGGTCAGAGAAGTGGTGCAGGCCATCATCGAAGAATACAAGGAGGAGCTCCTCCAGTACCCCTCCACTGAAGAAGGATGGAAGAAAGTTGCAGAGCAGTGGTATCAGAAGTGGAACTTACCACACACCGTTGGAGCCATAGATGGCAAGCACGTGGCCTGCAACTCTCCAGCCAACTCAGGGTCCATTTATTTCAACTCCAAGGGCTTCTTCAGCATCATCCTCTTCACCATGGTCGATGCTGACTACAAGTTCATGTACATCGTTGCTTCAGGAAACGGCTCCTCTTCAGATGCCCAGGTATACAACGCCAGTCACCTCAAGGAGGGGCTGAAATGCAACCTCATCATGGGCTTCCCAGATCCAGAACCCCTGCCCAACGACACACAAGATGTGCCCTACTTCATCGTGGGGGATGACTTCTTCTCCCTCACAACCTACCTCATGAAGCCCGACTCCTCCAGACTCCTCACCCGTGAAGAGAGGATCTTCAACTACAGGCTGTCCAGGGCAAGACGGGTGGTGGAGAACGCCTTTGGCATCCTGGCCAACAGGTTCCAGGTACTTCTCACCACCATGCAGCATTGCCCAGAGACCGTGAGGAGGATCATGGAAGCTTGCTGCATCCTGCACAATCTCATGCGCACCCGCTACCCAGTCTTGCAGAACAGGCTCGTGGATCTCCAACAAGCCAATGGGGTCATGGAGCCTGAGGAATGGAGGCAAGGGCGAAACCTGATCGACACTGAGGATGTGCAAGGCCCCAACAGAGCCTCACATGAAGCGAAGAAGCAGCGCAACCTCCTGAGACACTGGTGCAACTCCCCAGTTGGAGCAATGGTGTGGCAAGACAGGATGGTAGATGCTTAATGGATGCTTCCTTCAGCCTTTCTCATCACACGGATGAGATTGGGCCATGTATGTTGGGTTGGCCTTCAATGAACAGGGCGTTTAATAAAGAGTTGTGTTTATGTTGACATGTGTGGATAATTATTACATTATTATTGATAATAAAGGGCCGTAGGTGTGGCACCTGGGAGGGTGGACCATACAGTCCCACTATGCTTGCACTGGAGGTTTATCTATCCCACTGCTATCCTTACCCATCCCACTGCTATATTAACCCATCCCACAAGCATACAAAGGCTTAAACCCTTTCTAAAAGTTTTCAGCAAGACTTTATGAAAAAAAAAGAAATGAAGCAAGTGTGTGAATTATAAATAGACTTTATAAACAACAAACTATAAGACAAAAATGAGTCTCTGGCACTCCTCTTGGTCGCTCAGTCTCAAGGGTGCAGGGTCCAGGTGCTGTAGAGGTGGCTGGTGCTGGAGTGCTTGTCATCAGCTCCTCCAGAAGCAGAAGCAGCAGAAGCGAGAGCCCCAGAAGAGCGAGCCCGTGCTGCATAAGCCCCAGCAGAACCAGAGTGAGGGCCAGGGGGCGGGATGGTAGACCTGTCCCTCTTGCAAGGGCTGGCAGCAGATGGCTGAGGCTTGCTGTGCTTCTGCATGGTTGTGGGGTTGCTGGCTGGCAGGGAGGCTGGTAGGAACCAAGGCTGGCAGGAAGGCTGGCAGGGAGGCTGGCACCGAGGCAGGCAGGAAGGCTTTCAGGGAGGCAGGCACCAAGGCTGGCAGGAAGGCTGGCAGGCAGGCAGGCACCAAGGCTGGCAGGCAGGCAGGCACCAAGGCTGGCAGGAAGGCTCGCAGGCAGGCACCAAGGCTGGCAGGCAGAGATGAACCAAGGCTGGCAGGAAGGCAGGCAGCAAGTCTGGCAGGCAGACCGGCTGGCAGCAAGGCTTGCAGGCAGGCTGGCACCAATGCTGGCAGGGAGACTGGCAGGGAGACTGGCAGCAAGGCTGGTAGCAAGGCTGGCAGCAAGGCTGGCAGGCAGCCATGCAGGCAGGGCAGGCAAGGCAGTCGATGTGTCCGGCAGCAGGTCTTTCCTCTGAATGGCGACCTGCTTCCGAGCTGGTTCCGTTATATCTGCGGGGCTGATGCAATGCATCCTCCCCGCATGCGCAGTGAACGGTAGGCATCCATTAGGCTTCCGCTCTGCATCCGCTAGGCTTCCGCTCTGCATCCGCTTCATCCATTCGGCCTTCCCTCTGCATCCGCTCTTTCCGTTCTGCGTCCGCTTCGCTGAGGCCCCCCGGAAGCTCTGCGGATGTTCCACCCACTCCCATCCGCTCCCATCCGCTTCCATCCGCTGGGCTTCTGTTCCGTATCCGCTTTGCATCCGCCCTGCGTCCTCCATGCCTCCGTGTTATCTGCTCTGGTTATGGAAATTTTTGCCCCTTTTGAGAGCAGATAACAATGGATGGAACATTTTGATCGTCCGCTGTGTCCTTTTTGCATCCGTTGGCCAGTGTGACATGGGCTTTACTGATTTTGTCTGTAGTACCTCTTATGTAGGGCAGGACAGCTGTTCCAAAGGTCTGTTGATCTTCTAGGTCTCTATTATGTCTTAGTGTGTTTTTGTGGATCACGCTGGTGATTTTGTTTTTGTGGAAGCCGTTGCCTGTCAGTACTTTAGTCAGGGTGCCTAGTTCAGACTTTATATGTGTCTTGTCTGCCAGGCGTTTGGTTCTGGCAATTAGTGTTTTGGCCACGGAATATATCTGTGCTGGGTGGTGGTGGGATTGGGCGTTGAGGTAGCGGTTGGTGTGTGCTTTCTTCTGGTATACGGTGTGTCCTAGTATGCCATCTGTTCTTTTGTAGATTAGTACATCTAGGAATCGTAGTTGTTTGGTTATTTCCGTTTCCATGGTGAACTTGATTTTGGGGTGTGTGCTGTTTAGGTGTGTTAGGAAATTGTTTAGGTTTTCTTTTCCATGGGGTCAAATCACAAATGAGTCATCGATGTATCTTAGCCATAGTTTGGGTTTGTGGGTGGCATTAACCAGGGCTCTGGATTTGAATTTTTCCATGAACAGGTTTGCAATGACAGGTGACAGTGGTGATCCCATAGGGGCTCCTTCGATTTGCTTGTATCTTTGTCCTTTGTATATGAAATATGTGTTGGTTAGGCAGTGTTCTGTTAGTTCCATGAGGTCTTTAGCTGGTTGGTATTTATTTTTGATGATTTCAAGAGTTTCTTTTATCGGGACTTGAGTGAATAGTGAAACCACATTGAAACTTACAAGCAGATCTTCTTGTTCCACGTGTAGATCTTTGATCATTTCGAAGAAGTGGTATGAGTTTTGTACCTATGAAGCTGCGGTTTCAGCATGAGGCTGTAGTTGTTTTGCTAAGTATTTAGCTAGGTTTTGTAGTGGTGCTCCTATGGAGCTGACTATGGGTCTGAGAGGTATGCCTTCTTTGTGTGTTTTTGTGAGGCCCTATAATTTGGGGCATCTAGAAGATTTTTCTCTTGGGATGATCGTCTGTTGGATTTCTTTGCTTATGTGGCTTGTTATAATTTCTTCTGCACTACTTAACCTGAAAGAAGACTCCAGCATAATAATCCTACCAGCAGACAAGGGCAATGCAACAGTGGTTATGAATACATCTGACTACCAAACCAAGTTAACCAACCTACTCCAAGACCCCACATACAAACCCCTAAACACTGACCCCACCACCTACCTAGAAAAAACCACCAGATCCAAAATAAAAGCCTCCCCCATCAGCGAAGAAATCCAGCAAAAAATCATACCCAGAGAAAAATCATCCAGATGCCCTAAGCTGTATGGTCTCCCCAAGATACACAAAGAAGGAATCCCACTACGACCAATAGTCAGCTCCATAGGCTCACCTCTACAAAACTTAGCCAAATTTCTCGCCAAACAATTATAGACATATGCAGAATCCATCAACTCACATGTAAGGAACTCATTCCAGTTCATTGAGATCATAAAGAAACAAAACTTACAACCCAGCGACCTACTAGTGAGCTTCGATGTCATATCCCTCTTCACCCAAGTGCCTATAAAAGAAGCCTTGACAGCCATCCAAAACAAATACAACCCCCCCAAGTACATCCTAGATCTTACCAACCACTGCCTATCCAATACATACTTCACCTACAATGGACAAAAATACAAACAAATAGAAGGAGCACCCATGGGATTACCCCCTCACCTGTCATCGCAAACCTCTACATGGAACACTTTGAAACACAAGCTCTAGAAAAATGTGGTCACAAACCCAAACTCTGGCTCATATAAGTAGATGACACCTTCATAATCTGGCCACATGGGAAAGAAAAACTGAACAACTTCCTCACACACCTCAACAGCCTGCACCCCAAAATACAATTCACCATGGAAACAGAAGCCAACAATCAACTTCCCTTTCTAGATGTCTTAGTATACAAAAAATCGAATGGCTCCCTAGGACACACCATCTACCAGAAGAAAACACATACAAACCGCTATCTACATGCACTCTCACACCACCACCCAGCACAGATCAATTCCGTAGCCAAGACACTCATCTCCAGAACAAAATGCTTAGCCGATGAACAACACTTAAAAACCGAACTACACACCCTCACTAATGTACTTACAACCAATGGATTTCCAAAAAAGAAGATTACCCACCTAATCCAAAAAGAAACCCCAACCAAAAGCCAAGACAGAGAACAAGAGAATGGCAAAGCCCTCCTCCCATATATAAAAGGCACTACAGACAAAATCAGCAAGATCCTCCAAAAACACAACATTAAAACAGCATTCTGCACAAACAGAAAAATATCCACCATCCTAAGAAACCCTAAAGACAAAATCGAGTTAGAAAACCAAGGAGTATACGAAATCCCTTGCACTTCCTGCCCCACCACATACATAGGACAAACTAACAGAAGAATTAGTGCACGCATTGAAGAACACAAGAACTCAATCAAAAAAGAAGAACTGACCTCTTCCCTGGTCCAACACCTCAAAGCCACAGGACATGAAATTGACTTTAAAAATACCAGAACTAACTCCAAAACCGAACACTTCAACAACAGAATAATCAGAGAAGCCATAGAGATAGAAAAACGCCCACACAGCATGAATAAACGAGATGATACCTCCCGCCTACCAACCATTTGGAAACCTGCCCTCATTAATAAACGAGTACCTAACATGAAGAATGACACCAGACCCACACCCACAAGTGCCACACAAGATGCTACCACCACACTTCCACACAGAAAACAGACTCACACCCACACAGAAGAGGAGACACGACCACGAACTAGAAGCCATACTGCAGCTGCACCACTACCCGCTTCAAACCCCTCTGACCCATACAAGAAGCAAACTGACACCCACCATGAAGATGTGGCACGACCACGAACACGAAGCCAAACAACAAAATCACAGCTCACCAGCTCAAATCCCCCAGCAACTAAGACTAACCTGAGCACAACCAAGCCCCCACCTAAGCAGAACACACCCCCAGCCAATCAGAACACAGCCAACCCCCCTACCAATCAGAACACAGCCAAACCCCCACCCAATCAAGTCACACCCCCACTAGCAGTTAAAAGGAAGAAGCAGCTGCAAGCTCACATTACTCTGAGAAGCACAGAGCTGAAGAAACAAGCCTGAAGATGATGAATGAGACTTCATCGAAACGTTGCCTAGATACTTCCAATTCTACGTGGGAGAAAACCCGAATAACCAAAGATCCACATACAAATACCCGCGAAAACCTCAGAAAACAAATATTGCACCTCTACGGGGAGGAAACCCACCATCTGACCAGGACTTATGAAAAACTTGAAGTCCAAAGAGCTTCCATTTTATGTGACCTCACCTTCCTACGAAACTGCCGAGATCAAAATTTAATCCCCATAAGCTTCCAATTGAAATTCCACAGCAACACAGCAGCCACCAAACGCATCCTAAAAAGAACAGAATTGGCCCTCATTCGAAATGAACTTCACACAAAAAGATTCCTCCTAGACCAAATCAACAAAGAACTCCTCACACTTCACCTCAGACTAAGCAACAAGATTCACCCCTTACTTTGGGACAAATCCAAACAACTTGCTGTCTGGAGAGCTGAAACACAGACCACCTTCAAGACAGACACACATACCAACAAACTCAGAAAACTACAACAACACCAGAAACAAACTCCTCCCCCCTCACAGCCACACATGAAACAAACAGTGCACAATATCTCAGACAAGATCCTCACTGAAGCCGAAACCAATGTCCTTTCGAAAGGATTCAACTTTGCTGTTGCTCCCAAACACATCCCCACAGAAACCATCATATGCGGAGTTGAAACCAGCCTGACCAAAACCAACCCTGATGATGCTAACAGAATCAGACTCGAAATCACCAACATCCTCTGCACGAGCAAACCACCCAAAAGCAACTTATCCAAAGAAGAACAAACTGCACTACTTAACCTGAAAGAAGACACCAGCATAATAATCCTACCAGCAGACAAGGGCAATGCTACAGTGATTATGAATACATCTGACTACCAAACCAAGTTAACCAACCTACTCCAAGACCCCACATACAAACCCCTAAACACTGACCCCACCACGTACCTAGAAAAAACCACCAGATCCAAAATAAAAGCCTCCCCCATCAGCGAAGAAATCCAGCAAAGAATCATACCCAGAGAAAAATCATCCAGATGCCCTAAGCTGTATGGTCTCCCCAAGATACACAAAGAAGGAACCCCACTACGACCAATAGTCAGCTCCATAGGCTCACCTCTACAAAACTTAGCCAAATTTCTCGCCAAACAATTACAGACCTATGCAGAATCCATCAACTCACAGGTAAGGAACTCATTCCAGTTCATTGAGATCATAAAGAAACAAAACTTACAACCCAGCGACCTACTGGTGAGCTTCGATGTCATATCCCTCTTCACCCAAGTGCCTATAAAAGAAGCCTTGACAGCCATCCAAAACAAATACAACCCCCCCAAGTACATCCTAGATCTTACCAACCACTGCCTATCCAATACATACTTCACCTACAATGGACAAAAATACAAACAAATAGAAGGAGCACCCATGGGATCACCCCTCTCACCTGTCATTGCAAACCTCTACATGGAACACTTTGAAACACAAGCTCTAGAAAAATATGATCACAAACCCAAACTCTGGCTCAGATACGTAGATGACACCTTCATAATCTGGCCACACGGGAAAGAAAAACTGAACAACTTCCTCACACACCTCAACAGCCTACATCCCAAAATACAATTCACCATGGAAACAGAAGCCAACAATCAACTTCCCTTCCTAGATGTCTTAGTATACAAAAAATCCAATGGCTCCCTAGGACACACCATCTACCAGAAGAAAACACATACAAACCGCTATTTACATGCACTCTCACACCACCACCCAGCACAGATCAATTCCGTAGCCAAGACACTCATCTCCAGAACAAAATGCTTAGCCGATGAACAACACTTAAAAACCGAACTACACACTCTCACTAATGTACTTACAGCCAATGGATTCCCAAAAAAGAAGATTACCCACCTAATCCAAAAAGAAACCCCAACCAAAAGCCAAGACAGAGAACAAGAGAATGGCAAAGCCCTCCTCCCATATATAAAAGGCACTACAGACAAAATCAGCAAGATCCTCCAAAAACACAACATTAAAACAGCATTCTGCACAAACAGAAAAATATCCACCATCCTGAGAAACCCTAAGGACAAAATCGAGTTAGAAAACCAAGGAGTATACGAAATCCCTTGCACTGCCTGCCCCAGCACATACATAGGACAAACTAACAGAAGAATTAGTGCACGCATTGAAGAACACAAAAACTCAATCAAAAAAGAAGAACTGATCTCTTCCCTGGTCCAACACCTCAAAGCCACAGGACATGAAATTGACTTTAAAAATACCAAAACCATCGCCAAAACCGAACACTTCAACAACAGAATAATCAGAGAAGCCATAGAGATAGAGAAACGGCCACACAGCATGAATAGACGAGATGATACCTCCCGCCTACCAACCATTTGGAAACCGGCCCTCAGTAATAAACGAGTAACTAACTTGAAGAATGACACCAGACCCACACCCGCAAGTGCCACACAAGATGCCACCACCACACTTCCACACAGAAAAAAGACTCACACCCACACAGAAGAGGAGACACGACCACGAACCAGAAACCATACTGCAGCTGCACCACTACCCGCTTCAAACCCCTCTGACCCATACAAGAAGCAAACTGACACCCACCATGAAGATGTGGCACGACCACGAACACGAAGCCAAACAACAAAATCACAGCTCACCAGCTCAAATCCCCCAGCAACTAAGACTAACCTGAGCACAACCAAGCCCCCACCTAAGCAGAACACACCCCCAGCCAATCAGAACACAGCCAAACCCCCACCCAATCAAGTCACACCCCCACTAGCAGTTAAAAGGAAGAAGCAGCTGCAAGCTCACATTACTCTGAGAAGCACAGAGCTGAAGAAACAAGCCTGAAGATGATGAATGAGACTTCATCGAAACGTTGCCTAGATACTTCCAATTCTACGCGGGAGAAAACCCGAATAACCAAAGATCCACATACAAATACCCGCGAAAACCTCAGAAAACAAATATATATATATATATATATATATATGTATGTATGTATGTATGTATGTATGTATGTATGTATATGTATATGTATATGTATATGTATATGTATATGTATATGTATATGTATATGTATATGTATATGTATATGTATATGTATATGTATATATATTAAGCTTTCGTGGGTACTTACATGTGTGCTGTTCAGCTTCCCTCGGGTATTATCCCACGTCATTGTAGTGCTGTTAAAGTTGTAGCAACGTTTCAGCAGAATCCCATCTGCCATCATCAGGCTTCTGTATGGATGTGGGTCTCACAGATCCTGGTTTCAAATTCGAGGCTGGTCCATTCTGATTGGCTAGGAGCCTGGGTCTGTGTTCATTGGACTTGGAGTTTGATTGATTGGTGTTTCTGGTTTCTTCTGTCTGTTTTGTGGCTTTGATTGGCTGGCAACAATCTGTTCTTGTGTTGGAGGCTTTCAGTGCAGCTTGGCTTCGTGTGAAAGGATGGCTGCTATTCATTAGCAAGCTGGGTTTCACCTGGGTGCCTGGTGTGGGGGTGTTTGAGTTGGAGGCATCAGAGGGAGTCTGTCTGTGCTCAGGTGTTTGTCTGTTTTGTGGTGTGGAGATCTTTCTATTTGAGAGTGCAGGCTTCCAAATGATTGACAGTCTGGTGGAATCATCTCTTCTATTCATGCTGTCAGGTCTTTTTTCAATCTCTATGGCTTCTCTGATGATTCTGTGGCTGGGGTTTTCTATAGTGGCCAGGGTTTTAGTGCCATTGAAGTTGATGTTGTGACCTGTGGTTTTCATGTGTTGGATTAGTGAGGAGGTGTGTTCCAGCTTTTTCACTGCATTTTTGTGTTCATCTAGGCGGGTACTTATTCTTCTGTTGGTCTGTCCAATGTATGTGGCCGGGCATGATGTACAGGGAATTTCGTATATGCCTTGGTTTTCCAGGTCAATTTTATATTTGGGGTTTCTCAGGATGGCTGCTATTTTTTTGTCTGTTTTGAAGGCAGTCTTGATGTGATGTCTGTGTAGTATCTTACTGATTTTATCTGTAGTGCCTCTTATGTAGGGTAAGACAGCTGTTCCATAGGTCTATTGGTCTTCTAGGTTTCTGTTATGTCTTGGTGTGTTTTTGTGGATCAAGTTGGTGATTTTGTTTTTGTGGAAGCCATTGGCTGTCAATACTTCAGTCAGGGTGCATAGTTCAGTCTTTATATGTGTCTTTTCTGCCAGGCGTTTGGTTCTGGTAATTAGTGTTTTCGCTACGGAATTTATCTGTGCTGGGTGGTGGTGGGATTGGGCGTTGAGGTCGCGGTTGGTGTGTGTTTTCTTTTCGTATGATAGTACACAGGCATCACATCAAGACTGCCTTCAAAACAGACAAAAAAATAACAGCCATCCTGAGAAACCCCAAAGACAGAATCCCATCTGCCATCATCAGGCTTCTGTATTGAGTTTGAGTGGGATAATACCCGAAGGAAGCTAAACAGCACGCACGCGCACACACACACACACACACACACACACACACACACACACACACACATATATATATATATATATATATATATATATATATATATATATATATATGTGTGTGTGTGTGTGTGTGTGTGTGTGTGTGTGTGTGTGTGTGTGCGCGTGCGTGCTGTTTAGCTTCCTTCGGGTATTATCCCACGTCATTGTAGTTCTGTTAAAGTTGTAGCAACGTTTCAGCAGAATCTCATCTGCCATCCTCAGGCTTCTGTATGGATGTGGGTCTCACAGTTCCTGGTTTCAAATTTGAGGCTGGTCCATTCTGATTGGCTAGGAGAGATAGAGAGATAGATAGATAGATGTTAAGCAGGCAGGCAGGCAAGTGAGCAGGCAGGTAGGCAATATTAGGCAAATAGATACTGTCATCTATCATCTCTCTATATATAATATATATCTGTCATCTCTATCATTATCCATCTATCTATTTCAACTAGCTATCTATACTCTATTATTATCTCTATCATCTCTATCATCTCTAATCTATATCTATCTATCTATCTATCTATCTATCTATCTATCTATCTATCTTTCTATCTATCTATCTATCATCAATCTACCGATCTTTCTATCTATCTATTTATCTATCTTTCATCAATCTATCTATTTATCCATCCATCCATCTGTATCTATCATCTGTCTAATGGCACTGATGATGATACCTTATATGGGTAATGAAATGTCTGCAAGAAAACAACCAAGTTCAGAGAGCACCAACCACTCCACAGTCCTTTTCTTTCTTTCTTTCTTTCTTTCTTTCTTTCTTTCTTTCTTTCTTTCTTTCTTTCTTTCTTTCTTTCTTTCTTTCTTTCTTTTTTCTTTCATCCTTCCTTCCTTCCTTTCTTTCTTCTCCCCCCCTCCTCCTCCTCTCCCCAAATCACACCCCCTTCTAGCACTGATGATGTTACCTAGTTGGGTCATGAAATATCTGCAGGAAAATAACCAAGCTCAGAAACTACCAAGGATCCCTCAGTTCAACCCTGAGCTACAAATATTCTCCTTAAAGGAAAGATCTGGTGGGATGACTCCATCATACAGGGCTGAATTCTCCATTTTCCATGAAGTCTTTGTTCCGAAAGCTACAAATGCCAGTGTTGAGCTTCTAGAGAAGCGACAGCAATTTAGGACTAACTAAACTAACATTGGATATTAGTTGCACCAGAGACAGTCCATACTTGAGTTTAAACAAAGAAACCAAGACATGCTGGACTCTCTGAGATATCATTTCCATAAAATGAAGATGAAACAACCACTTCTATTAAGAAGAGCGATGCCAATTCAACCAATGCCATGGACTTTTGTCCTCTCATCACCACCGCCTCAGCTGTCTTTATTGCCGTGCAACAGTAACTGGAAACTCAGAGAAACATATTTTTCTGGTGTCCATGGAGACCAAACATTTATGAAAAAGATCACTCTCCACAGCTGCTCTCCAATCTCCCCAAAGAAAGGAAGGAGAGAAGTTTCAAATGTGCAGTGCTCTTTGGGAACATGCCCCAAAAATAACAGAAGGGACCTTGGAGGTCTATGAAATTCAATGGTGAAAAAAGTAAGGTCCTACAATGAGGCAAGAAAAACAACATGCACAGGTACAGCATACAGGTGGACACCTGGCTCAATAGTAGTAACTTTGGGAGGGATCTCAGAGTCCTAGTGGACAATCACTTAAATATGAGCCAGCCGTGTCCTGCAGCTGCCAAAAAAGCCAACAGTTTTAGGCTGCATCAACAGAGGGAGAGAATCAAGGTCATGTGAAGTGATAATACCACTTTATAATGCCCTGCTAAGGCCACACCTTATTCCATCCAGTTTTGAATATTCCATCCAGTTTTGATCGCCGCGATGTAAGAAAAGATGTTGAGACTCTGGAAAGAGTGCAGTGAAAAGCAACTGAGATGATTAGGGGCTGAAGGCTAAAACATATAAAGAATGGGTGCTGGAATTGGGTAGGTCTACTTTCATGAGAAGGAGTAGGGGTGACATGATAGCAGTTGTTCCATTATCTCAGGGATTGTCACAAAAAACAGGGGGGGTCAATCTATTCTCCAAAGCACCTGAAAGCAGGACAAGGAACAATGGATGGAAATTAATCAAGGAGAGAAGCAACCTAGAACTAAGGAGGAATTTCCTGAGAGTGAGAACAATTAATCAGTGGAACTGCTTGCCACCAGAAGTTGTGGGTGCTCCAACACTGGAAATTTTTAAGAAGAGATTGGACAGCCATTTGTCTGAAATGGTATGGGGTTTCCTGTGTATGCAGAGGGTTGGACTAGATCAGTGGTCGCCAACCAGTGGACCAGGGACCACTGATGGTCTGGGAGAATATTTTGGTGATCTGCAGAGAAATGTCTCCCCCAAAGCAATTAATCCAGGCTGTGTAGGAACACAAGGCTGCACCACCCACATGGCCCACAGGAACACAAGGCTTCTGTCGCTTGCATTGCAAACAACACGAGGTAGTGAGGGGAGGGGGGAAAGAGCAGAGGGGGGGAACGTGCCCAACTCACCCCACATGCCTGGCCTGGCCACTGGGCTGCTTCTCTCCACTTCTGTCTTCTTCTGCTTTTGGCTGCATGTAAGGAAAGCAGCAGAAGTCTTTCTTTCCTTTCCCCAAACTCCGCCAGAAATGTGTTGTTGAGGGACCCTGCAAGGCATCTGGCTCGAAGAGGCTGCGCCGGCATGACAAGTCTCACAAAGACTCATTTCTGGTGGAGTTTGGGGGACAGAAAATTAGACTTCTGCTGCTTCTGCTGCTTTCCTTGCATGAAGCCAAATGTCTCTCTCTCTCTCTCTCTCCCCTTGAGAATGGAGCTGGAGACAGTATCTTGCCATTCGAAACAAATAATGATTGATCAGTAGGAAAACAGGGTGGGGAATTTTCCTGCAGACTTTTTGGGGGATTTTCCAAGGGTCTCTGGTCAGCGGGATTTAAAATTATAAGTTTGGTGGTCCCTGAGGTCCAAAGGTAATCTGCAACTCTTACACTGCAAAAATATATGGACTACACAACTCGATCAGGGCAAAGCAATAGACGCAATCTGCATAGACTTCTGTAAAGCCTTTCATTCAATGGTACATGACAAACTACTCCTAAAACTAAAATATTATGGTATCTCTGGACACTTACATAACTCGATAGAAACATTCCTGTCAAACAGACAACAAATGGTCAAAATTGGGAGCATCCTATCAAAATCTGTACATGTCAACAGTATGTACCTGTCAACAGTGGTGTCCCCCAAGGCAGTATTTTAGGACCAACTCTCTTCATACTCTACATAAATGACCTCTGTGATCATATTAAGAGCAACTGCGTTCTCTTCGCTGATGATGTAAAGCTATTCAACACCACAGACAATACTGCTACCCTACAAAAAGACCTTGACTATGTATCAAAATGGTCAAACAAATGGGAACTTCAAATCTCAACAAATAAATGCCCTGTCTTACATATTGGCAAAAAAAAATCAGAAAATAAAATACAAGCTGAATAGTCAAGACCTTGTTGAGGATCCAAACTCTGTCAAGGATCTTGGAGTTCTCATCTCAAATGATCTAAGTGCTAGAGCCCACTGTAACTGCATAGCCAAAAAGACATTAAGAGTTGTTAATCTAATCCTACATAGCTTTTTCTCTGGTCATATCACACTACTAACTAGAGCATACAAAACAATTGCTAGACTAATACTTGAATACAGCTAATCAGTCTGGAACCTACATTACGTATCTGATATTAACACAGTTGGGAAAGTCCAGAAATATTTCACAAGAAGAGTTTTCCACTCCTCTACTCGTTGCAGAATACCTTACGCCACCAGACTTGAAATTCTAGACCTAGAAAATCTAGAACTACTCCACCTACGGTCCAATCTAAGTATAGTATATAAAATCATACATTGCAATGTCCTACCAGTTAACAAATACTTCAGTTTCAACCATAACAACACAAGAGTAAACAATAGATACAAACTCAAGGTTAAGCCCCTGTCACACTGCGCCAACGGATGGAAAGAGGATGTAAAACGGAGGAAAACACTTGTCATCCGTTGGTTAACGCGATGCTTCCGTTCTGTACTCACTACGTCCATTTTTCATCCTCTCTATCCGTCCAGCATCCATTTATTGACGTTTCATCCGCTCAGAAAGTTTTGAACTGCTCAAAACTTTTGAGCGGAAAATTTATCCAATGCATCCGTTCTGCATTCGCTAGGCATCCGCTAGGCATCCGTTCTGCATCCGTTACGCATCCGCTATATATGCTAGGCATCCGTTCCGCATCCGCGCAATTTGCATCCACTCGGACGGAGGGAGGAAGTGGAACGGACGCAGAATGGATGCAGAATGGATGCCTAGCGGATGCAGCACAGAAACAAAGCATTTAAAACAGAAAAAACGTTCACAGAGGGGACCTATCTTGGATATTAAGGATGTCTAGAGGATGCCTAGAAGATGCAAAGGGACACCTAGGGGAAAACTATACTGCCTATAAAAAGGGGGAGCAACTCATCTGGATCTCACTTTCAGACCAGCAGCCCTGCTGTGCAGACCTCTGCAGCCTTCATCTGACTCTTGCTCTTCCACAGCATCCAGTCATGTCCACCGTGGATCGTAACAAAGTCCTTTTGGCAGCCACCATCGTTTTGCAACAGTGCGAAGCCATCTACAGGCTCTGTGAACTCTACTACGGGAAGAAAAAGAGGCAGCCAAGAAGCGTCTGGGTCCGAAGATGGATCGGGAGAAGAGCAGAGTACAGACTGTACAACAAGCTGATGGTGGAGCTCAGGAACGAAGACACTTGTGCATTCCAGAACTTCATGAGGATGCCTCCAACCATGTTTGACGAAATTGTGCAGTGGCTGACACCCAGGTTGACCAAGGCAAACACCAACTTCCGGCCCAGCCTGGAACCTGGGCTCAAGGTGGCACTCACTCTGCGCCACCTGGACCCAGGGACCACCTACAGGAGCATGCAGTACGGCTGGAGGGTGCCACACAACACCATCAGCATTGTGGTCAGAGAAGTGGTGCAGGCCATCATCGAAGAATACCTGGAGGAGCTCCTCCAGTGCCCCTCCACTGAAGAAGGCTGGAAGAAAGTTGCAGAGCAGTGGTATCAGAAGTTGAACTTCCCCCACACCGTTGGAGCCATAGATGGGAAGCACGTGGCCTGCAAAGCTCCAGCCAAGTCAGGGTCCACTTATTTCAACTACAAGGGCTTCTTTAGCATCGTCCTCTTCGCCATGGTCAATGCTGACTACAAGTTCATGTACATCGATGCTTCAGGCAATGGCTCATGTTCAGATGCCCAGGTATACAACGCCAGTAACCTCAAGGAGGGGCTGGAATGCAACCTCATCGTGGGCTTCCCAGATCCAGACCCCCTGCCCAACGACACGCAAGATGTGCCCTACTTCATCGTGGGGGATGACGCCTTCTCCCTCAGAACCTACCTCATGAAGCCCTACACCTCCAGACTCCTCACCTGTGAAGAGAGGATCTTCAACTACAGGCTGTCCAGGTCAAGGCGGGTGGTGGAGAACGCCTTTGGCATCCTGGCCAACAGGTTCCAGGTACTTCTCGCCACCATGCAGTATCGCCCACAGACCGTGAGGAGGATCGTGGAAGCTTGCTGCATCCTACACAATCTCATGCGCACCTGCTACCCAGTCTTGCAGAACAGGCTCGTGGACCTCCAACAAGGCAATGGGGACATGGAGCCTGGGGAATGGAGGCAAGGGCGAAACCTGATAGACACTAAGGATGTGCAAGGTCCCAACAGAGCCTCACGTGAAGGGAAGAAGCAGCGCAACCTCCTGAAACACTGGTGCAACTCCCCAGCTGGAGCGGTGGAGTGGCAAGACAGGATGATCGATGCTTAATGAATGCTTCCTTCAGCCTGTCTCATCACATGGATGAGATTGGGCCATGTATGTTGGGTGGGCCTACAATGAACAGGGCATTTAATAAAAAGTTGTGTTTGTGTTGACATGTGTGGATGATTATTACATTATTATTGATAATAAAGGGCCATAGGTGTGGCACCTGGGAGGGTGGACCATACAGTCCCACTATGCTTGCACTGGAGGTTTATCTATCCCACAGCTATTACCCATTCCACAGGTATCCCTGCCCACCCCACTGCTATCTTAACCCATCCCACAAGCATGCAAAGGCTTAAACCAATTCTAAAAGTTTTCACCAAGACTTTATTAAAAAAAAAGAAATGAAGCAAGTGTGTGAATCAAAAATAGACTTTATTAACAACAAGCTGTAAAAGAAAAATGACCCAAGTCAAGTGTCCAAATAAAGTCTACCGGTAGCCAGCCAGCCAGTCTCTGGCACTCCTCTTGGTCACTCGGAGGTGTGCCCAGTCTCAGGGGTGAAGGGTCCAGGTGCTGTGAAGGTGGCTGGTGCTGGAGTGCTGGTCTGAAGCCCCACTGGGGTGCCTGGCCCTGAGAGGACAACAGGTGACGGTGTGTTGAGAAAGCTCTCAGACAGCTGGCTCAGTCCTGTGATGTTGAGAGCTCCTTCCTCCATGCCATCGGGTGTCAGCCCCAGTACCGATGACAGATGTACTGAGGCCGGGTTTGGCTGTGGGGTGGAGGAAGGAGCAGTGTAGTGGGGCTGTCTGGTCTGCAGCTGGGTGAGGACTGGGGTTGGTGGCATCGGTGGCGTGGGTGGCATCAGTGTCATGGGTGGCATCATTGGCGTCTGTGGCATCAGTGTCGTGGGTGGCATCGTTGGCGTCGGTGGCATCAGTGTCGTGGGTGGCATCGGTGGCATCAGTGGAACCGGTGGCAACGGTGTCGTCCGATGACTCCGTGCCTGGACTGGGAAGGGATGCTGCCTGTGCTGCTGGACCTCCTGGTAGCCATAGCCCTGGTAGGTGAGGGGCTGTAGAAAGCCTTGGAATGGGAGGGACATCACCTGGGGTGGAGGAGCAGACCTGGACTGGGTGGGAGCAGGTTCCTCTGTATCTGGAGGGTTGTGAAGCAGCTCGGTGCATCCCCCCCGCATGCAAAATTAACACTCGGCATCCGTTCGGCTTCCGCTGTGCATCCACTAGGCTTCCGCTGTGCATCCGCTTCATCCGCTGTGCATCCGCTGTGCATCCGCTTCATCCATTCCGTGTCCACTCTGCATCCGCTGTATCCGTTCCGCGTCCGCTTTGCTGAGGCCCCCCAGAAGCCTAGCGGATGTGCCATCCGCTCCCATCTGCTTCCATCCACTAGGCTTCCATTCCGCATCCGCTTTTCATCCGTTCTGCGTCCTCCCCGCGTCCGTTCCTTTCCGTGTTATCCGCTCTGGTAATTCAAATTTTTGCCCCTTTTGAGAGCGGATAACAACGGATGGAACATTTTTCTCATCCGTTGTGTCCTTTTTACTAACGTTTTGCATCCGTTGGGCAGTGTGACAGGGCCTTTAATTGCACCAAACTTGATTGCAGGAAATATGACTTCAGCAATAACAGACTGGTCAATGTCTGGAATACTCTACCTGACTCTGTGGTTTCTTCCCCAAACCCCAAAAACTTTAACGTTAGACTGTCTATTATTGACCTCACCCCTTTCCTAAGAGGTCTGTAGGGGGTGTGCATAAGCGCACCAAAACGTGCCTACCGTCCCTGTCCTCTTGTTTCTTTTATTTTTCTTATATGTATCCATTTTATGTATTCATAACTATGTTTATTCTTATACCTATAATCTTGTAAGAGATTGACAAATCAAATTAAAATAAAAAAAAAATTAAAAAGGTTGGCGACCCTTAGACTAGATGACCTCCAAGGTCCCTTCCAATTCTGTTTTTTCTATTCTGTTCTAGTTGAGTCTTCCTTGCTCAAGCAGGAACCACTATACCATTTCAGACAAATGACTGTCCAATCTCTTCTTGGTTTCTTGGAAATTCATTTCATGAAGGGAAACTGGACCTGAGGCAGGAATACAGATCAGTTTCTCCAAGGTTGAACATGAGATGGACACGCTTGTTAGACCCCTGCACAATCTTCAAGGCTTGAGAACATGGAATTATAGGGAGGAAGGGACCTTGGAGGTCTTCTATTCCAACCCCCTGCTTAGGCAGGAGACTGGTCTATACCATTCTGGACAAATGACTGTCCAATCTCTTCTTGAAAACCTTCAGTGTTGGAGCACCCACAACCTCGGAAGGCAAGTTGTTCCATTGGTTTAATTGTTCTCACTCTCAGCACCTTTGAGGCCACACTTAGATGGAATTGCTTGTTCCTCAAGAGACCCTACACCAGATCTCTTCAAACGTGATAGCTTTAAGACCTGTAGACTTCAACTCCCAGAATTCCTCTCCAATCATGTTAGCTCAGGAATTCTGGGAGTTGAAGCCCACAAGTCTTAAACTTGCCAAGTTTGAAGACCCTTGTCCTATGCCATTTCTGACAAATGGCAGTCCAGTCTCTTCTTGAAAGCCTCCAGTGATGAAGCTCCCACAACATCCGAAGACAATTTCTGTTCCATTGGTTGATTGTTCTCACTGTCAGAAAACTTCTCCTTATTTCCAGGATGAATCTCTCCTTGTTCAGTTTCTATTGTTCAGTTTCCTACAAGGTCCCTTCCAACTCTGATTATGTGTTAAATCTGTCTCAGGAAGCCTTGCTTAGAACAGACATGAATCTAGTGTGGTGACCAAAACTGGATGCAGTACTCTAGATATGGTGGTCCTACTAAGGCTTTATAGAGTGGTATTAGTATCTCTCTTGATCTTGATTGCATCCCTCTGTTAATGAAGCTTAGGATTGATTGCATTGGCTTTTTAAGGCAACATAACCTCAGAATCAGGGCTCCCTCTTCGCACAAGAGGAATCCCTTTTGTCTGCATATTTGGATAAATTGGAATTGAGCCACGAACCCCAAAAAGCCCTATTTGGCCTTCAGGCTGAGCCTCCCAATAGAACACCCTATGGGTAGATTTATCGAAGCCAAACTCAGTCTGCAGCAGACGAAGGACAAAATCAAATTACGGTGTACCAGCTTGTTTGCAGCAAGCAAGATTGGGCAGCAGTTCAAATGGACAAAAAAAAAAAAAGGGGGGGGGGTTTGATTTGACTGTTGATGGAGGCCTTTGGTTTGATTTAAAGAAGCTCCTGAAATGTTTGCTTCAGACCATACTGGAGGGAGGGAGAAAGAAAAATAGAGAGTGAGAGAAAGAGAAAATAGTGAGCCAAGAAAGGTTTGTGCCAAACTCCAATGAACGTGCAACTTGACAAAAAGACCACCGTGTACCAGGAAAACATTGTGGGTTGGAGTGTTGGGTTGTTGTTGTTGTTGTTTTTGCAAAGAGGGTTGGTTTTCTGCCCTCTGCAACTTTAGAGAGAGAGTCGACTATCGCAGAATCAGGAGTGTAGAAAGTAAACACCCACCCCTCTCCTAGAAGAATGAAATAATTTGAATAAGGCAGAATATTATATTTCCCTGAGTGAGGAATGGAGAAACATGGTTTTTTTAGAGGTAGAAAGCAGCCCCTCCTTTTCTTAATAGCCCACAGCAGATGTCAGAACTTAAGAGATAAAGAGATAGATAGCTGTATTCACAAGCAAAGCAAATACTGCAGGCAGAAATCCATTCAAGACAGGATATTTTGAAATTCCCTGCAGCAAAGTCTGGACAAAGGCAGAGTGATCGGATTCTCCCTCACTTAAGATCCAAACTAGGACAAAGCCATTAAGCCATAATAGGAATTGCCCAACACACTTTCAGAACACAAGTCTGTTCATTGCATCCTCTCAGCAGCAAACTTCAACCAAACTTGGAAGCTCAGACAATCAACCGAGCCAGCTCTGACCCCTACATAACCCCTACAACAACCAATAGAATACATGTTCTTGCACAGGAACAGGAAGCTCAAATTCAAAGCCCAAGAGAAGGTATAAAAACCCCTCACTCTCCATTCCATGTGGTCAGCTGCCCAGAATTACATGTGCTTCGTGGTTCTGCTTCATCATTAAACCCTCTTTCCAGTCAACCTCCATTTTGTCTCCAGAGCCTTTCTTCTGGCTTGGAACTGAACCAGATGAATATTGCTTCCCGCAGGAGCAATCAACCACTTTGACCCATGGATGGAAGTTTGCTTCACCATTTGTCCAGAATGGTATAGGATCTCCTGCTCAGGGGATTGGACTAGAAGACCACCAAGGTCTCTTCCAACCCTGTGATTCTAAGTCAGGGGTCTCCAAACTTGGAAACTTTAAGATTTGTGGACTTCAGCTCCCAGAATTCTTCAGCCAACATCACCGGGAGTTGGTGAGTTATAGTCCTGCCTTAGCCATGAAAGCCAGCTGAGTGACTTTGGGCCAATCACCAGGAAAAATGGAGTTCTAGTCCGGCCTAAGGCATGAAAAATAGCTGGGTGACTTTGGGCCAAACACCAGGAGGCAGTGAGTTTTAGTCCAGTACTTCCAGCAGTCAATTCAGTAGTCATAAGTCACTTTTTTCAGTACCTTTATAACTTTGGACGGTCACTAAATGAACTGTTGTAAGTTATGCATCATGCCCGACCACATACATTGGACAGACCAATAGAAGAATAAGTACCCGCCTGGATGAACACAAAAATGCAGTAAAAAAGCTGGAACACACCTCCTCACTAGTCCAACACATGAAAACCACAGGTCACACCATCAACTTCAATGGCACTAAAACCCTGGCCACTATAGAAAACCCCAGCCACAGAATCATCAGAGAAAAAAGACCTGACAGCATGAATAGAAGAGATGATTCCAGCAGACTGTCAATCATTTGGAAGCCTGCACTCTCAAATAGAAAGATCTCCACACCACAAGCCAGGCAAACACCTGGGCACAAACAGACCCCCTCTGATTCCTCCAGCTCAAACACACCCCAACCAGGCACCCAGATGAACCCTGGCTTCCTAATAGATAACAGCCGTCCTTTCACACGAAGCCAAGCTGCACTGAAAGCCTCCAACACAAGAACACAGTGTTGCCAACCAATCTAAGCCACAAAACAGACAGAAGAAACCAGAAACACCAATCAAACAAACTCCAAGTCCAATAAACACAGACCAAGACTCCCAACGAATCAGGATGAAGAAAAAAACCATCCTGGCACAACAATAGGCTAACCTCAAATTTAAAACCAATGACTGTAACACTCTGACCCACATACAAACTCAATACAGAAACCTGAGGATGGCAGATGAGATTCTGCTGAAACGTTGCTACAACTTTAACAGAACTACAATGACGTGGGATAATACCCGAAGGAGGTATTCGGATAATACCCGAAGGAGGTATTCGGATAATACCCGAAGCAGGAATACTATGTGACCTAAAATTCCTATACAGCTGCAGAGACAACAATGTAACACCAACCTGCTTCAAATTAACATTTCATAAGAACACAGCAGCTACCAAACGTATCCTGAAAAGGACAGAGATATCTCTACTCAGAAATGAAGTTCACAGTAAAAGATTCCAATTAGATCAGTTAAACAAAGATTTGCTAGCACTACACCTGGAATTGAGCAGCAAAATGCACCCTCTACTTTGGGATAAGATCAAACAACTTACAACTTGGAGAGCTGAAACTGAAAATACTTATAAAAATGATAAACTCTCAAAAAAA
>BLBF01014841.1:0-15795 GCA_015471245.1 Laticauda colubrina
TCCTTGACCTATGACCACAACTGAGCCCAACATTTTTGTTGTTAAGTGAGATATCCATCAAATGAGCTTTGCCCCTTTTTATGACCTTTCTTGCTAAAATCATTAAGTGAATCATTGTGGTTGATAAATCAGGAACTCGGTTGTTAAGTGAGTCTGACTTTGCTTGTCAGAAGGTCACAAAATGGGACCACTTGATTGGGACACAGCCATAATGGACATAAGAGTGAAACTGTGGCCAAACACCTGAATTCTGATCACTGCATTTGATGCTGCAAAGGTCATTAACTGTAAAAGAAGGCTGGGACTTCATGTTGGCTTTAGGGAGACTAGGAGAGGCTCCCACCCAGGTGGCCCAGGGGGAAAGGGGAGCTCCAGAGCCAGAGAGGGAGGCAGAACTGGCTGGGGTCCTCCCCAGCTGCCTCCTCGGGTGGATTCCAGGCTGTGTGGCTGGGAAGGCTGCCCCCCCCGTGGTTGTCCAGCCCCTCCTTAGGGATCCCCAGGTGGGATGAACCCTCCACCTTCCCAGGGAGGCCATTCCATGCCTGCAGGTCTCTCCAGATCTTGGCTGGTCTTTTCCCCCCTCTTGGAGACCCCTGGAGAACTGGGCTCATGGCAGGTGATTCAAGGAGGGAAGAGCTCAGTCTTGGATTCAGGAAGTGCCACTCAGAAAGTGTCACCATAGATATTCCCCCCAGGTTGCTTTCTTGACGTGGGTGGATGCTTTCCAGGTGACAAAGGTCTAATGGAGGAATGCCAGTCACCTTCATTCGCAAGTATGGGATGAAGGGCAATGGGCACCAGTGGTTCTGATCAAGCTGGCTAACAAGATGCCCCCAAGGAGGTTTCCTCCACTGGAAACGAGCCCCCTCAACCACTGAATTTGGCCACCTGGTTCTGCTCTGGAGATTGGATCCCTCCCCACTTTTAAGCAATGGCTCTGATGAGAGGAGGAGGGAAGGAATCTTAGAATTTAAGAGGAATTTCTAATACCAGAGAAGACCGAAGACTATGAGGCTGTCTGCGTGAAAAGGGATTAAAATAAAGATTTATTTTAAATTGTCCACCAGGAAATGGACTGAAATGAGTCTTGCAGGACTGATCTTTTGAAAGAAACCTCTCAAGGGGAAAAAGGGCCATGAGAGCAGGAGGGCCAGAGCCTGAAGCCCCGGTCACACAGCACCAACGGATGGAAAGAGGATGTAAAATGGAGAGAAACACTTGCCATCCGTTGGTTAACACGATGCATCCATTCTGTACTCACTGCGTCCGTTTTTCATGCTCTCTATCCGTCCATCATCCGTCTACTGACATTTCATCTGCTCAAAAAGTTTTGAGCTGCACAAAACTTTTTCAGCGGAAAATGTATCCAACGCGTCCGTTCTAATTCGGCTACGCATACGGGGAACATCCGTCAGATGTCCGTAGTCATCCGTTACGCATCCGCTATATCTGCTAGGCATCCGCTGCGCATCTGCGCAACACAAATCTGCTCCAGCGGAAAACGGACAAAGGGAGGAAGTGAAACGGACGTGGAACAGACACGCAACTTTAGTAGCACGGACATAGAAAGGATGAAAGCGGATGCAGCTCGCATACAAAGCATTAAAATGGAAAAAACGTTCGTATATGGGACGTATCTTGGATATTTTGGATGTCTGCAGGATGCCTAGAGGATGCAAAAAGACACCTAGCGGAAAACCTATATTTCCTATAAAAAGGGGGAGGAACTCACCTGGATCTCACTTTCAGTCCAGCAGCCCTGCTCTGCAGACCTCTTCAGCCGAGCTCTTCCTCTTGCTCTTCCACAGCATCCAGTCATCTTCACCATGGATCATCACACACTCCTTTTGGTAGCCGCCATCGTTCTACAACAGTGCGAAGCCATCTACAGGCTCTTTCACCTGTTCTATGCGAAGAAAAGGAGGCGTCCAAGAAGTGTCTGGGTCTGAAGATGGATTGCGAGAAGAGCAGAGTACGGACTGTATAACAAGCTGATGGTAGAGCTGAGGAACGAAAACTCTCGTGCATTCCAGAACTTCATGAGGATGCCGCCAGCCATGTTTGATGAAGTTGTGCAGCAGCTAAGACCCAGGTTAACCAAGCAGAGTACCAACTTCCGGCCCAGCCTGGACCCTGTGCTCAAGGTGGCACTGACTCTGTGTCACTGGGCCTCCGGGACCACGTACAGGAGTATACAGTACGGCTGGAGGGTGCCACACAACACCATCAGCATTGTGGTCAGAGAAGTGGTGCAGGCCATCATCGAAGAATACCTGGAGGAGCTCCTACAGTGCCCCTCCACTGAAGAAGGCTGGAAGAAAGTTGCAGAGCAGTGGTATCAGAGATGGAACTTCCCACACACCGTTGGAGCCAGAGATGGCAAGCACGTGGCCTGTAAATCTCCAGCCAAGTCAGGGTCCACTTATCAAACTACAAGGGCTTCTTCAGCATCATCCTCTTTGCCATGGTCAATGATGACTACAAGTTCATGTACATCGATGCTTCAGGCAACGGGTCATCTTCAGATGCCCAGGTATACAATGCCAGTCACCTCAAGGAGGGGCTGGAACGCAACCTCATCATGGGCTTCCCAGATCCAGAGCCCCTGCCCAACGACACACAAGATGTGCTCTACTTCATCGTGGGTGATGATGCCTTCTCCCTCAGAACCTACCTCATGAAGCCCTACACTTCCAGATGCCTCACCCGTGAAGAGAGGATCTTCAACTACAGGCTGTCCAGGGCAAGATGGGTGGTGGAGAACTCCTTTGGCATCCTGGCCAGAAGGTTCCAGGTACTTCACACCACAATGCAGCATCGCCCATAGACCGTGAGGAACATTGTGGAAGCTTGCTGCATCCTGCACAATCTCATGCGCACCTGCTACCCTGTGTTGCAGAACAGGCTCGTGGACCTCCAACAAGGCAATGGGGACATGTAGCCTGTCTCATCACACTGATGAGATTGTGCCATGTATGTTGAGTGGCCCTACAATGAACAGGACATTTAATAAAGAGTTGTGTTTATATTGACATGTGTGGATCAATGATTACATTGCTATTGATAATAAAGGGCCATAGGTGTGGCACCTGGTAGGGTGGACCATACCGTCCCACTATGCTTGCACTGGAGGTTTATCTATCCCACAGCTATTAACCATCCCACAGGAATCCCTGCCCATCCCACAGGTATCCCTGCCCATCCCACAGCTATTAATCAACCCACTGCTATCCTAACCCATCCCACAGCAATTACCCATACCACAGGTATCCCTGCCTATCCCACTGCTATCCTTACCCATCCCACAAGCATGCAAAGGCTTAAACCATTTCTAAAAGTTTCCACCAAGACTTTATTGACAAAAAGAACTGAACCAAGTGTGTGAAGCAAAGATAATCTTTATTAATAACAAACTGTAAAAGCAAAATGACCCAAGTAAAGTGTCCCAAGCAAAGAAAAAGTCAACAGGTAGCAACCCAGTCTCTGGCACTCTTCTCAGTCACTCTGAGGCGTGCCCATAATCTCAGGGGTGAAGGGTCCAGGTGCTGTGGAGGTGGCTGCTGCTGGAGTGCTGAGCCACCATTGGGGTGCCTGACCCTGAGAGGACAACAGGGGATGGTGTGTGGAGGAAGCACTCAGAGAGCTGGCTCAGTCCTGTGATGTTGAGAGCCCCTTCCTCCAGGACATGGGGTGTCAGTCCCAAGACCGATGACAGATGTTTTGAGGCTGGGCTTGGCTGTGGGGTGGAGGAAGGAGGAGTGTAGTGGGGCTATCTGGTCTGCAGGTGAGCGAGGTGAGGCATGGGTGGCATCTGTGGCATGGGTGGCATCTGTGGCGTGGGTGGCATCGGTGGCGTCGGTGGCATCGGTGGCACCGGTGGCGTACGATGAACCTGTGCCTGGACTGGGAAGGGCCGTCTGTGCTGCTGGAACTCCTGGTAGCCGTATCCTTGGTAGGTGAGGGCCTGTGGAAAGCCTTGGAAGGGCTGTGACATCACCTGGAGTGGAGGACCAGACCTGGACTGGGTGACCCTCAGTGGGCTCATGCCTAGTTCATGCCCAGATTTCCTGCTCTCCTGAAAGGGCTCCCTGAAGATGGAGACCCTCAGTGGGCTCAGGGTCCCTTACCAGAGAGCCAACCTTCCCCCAGGTCTCAGGCTCAGTCTCCTCTATGCTTTTCTGGGGCACATTGGGCCAGGTGGGTCTGGAGGGTTGTGCAGAAGACCTGTGATCCTGTCCTTTATCACCTGGTACTGTGATTCGGACATGTCCATGAGGGTCTGGTTGACGTAGGTGAGGAAGGGCTTGCGGTTGGAGGATGGTATGTCGGTGTGTACCAGCTGAGAGAGGAGATCTACGCTGCTTTTGATGGTGTCCCTGATCTCCAGCAGGACAGTGTGGCTCTGCCCCTCTGGTCTGGCTCTCTGCCTGCTTTCTGTGGAGATGGAGCTGGGGGTGGATGTGGGTTGGACTCTGGTGGAAGTGCTCTCTCCTTGCTCCCACTGCATCAGGGGGTCCTCCACGTGCTCTGCCACGGGGAGTGCAGCTGTTGGGAGGGTCTCCATCGTGGCACGCTCCACAGATACCTGCCTGGACAAAGGAGCTGACTCTTGGCCAGAAGAGGACTGGCTCTCTGTGGGCTGCCTGAGTGAAAGGGTTGTCAGAGGGGCTGCTCCTCGGTGGTGGATCTCACCCTCCAAGGAGCTGCACTTGGCCATCACATAGGTCTCCCGGTCAGTGAGCTTGACCGCGGCCTGGCCAGATTTCTTGAGGTGCAGCTTCCCGTACCAGGTATGCATGTGCTTCCACCAGCCGAGAAAGACCTCCGAAGTGTAGCCCAGGCTCTCCACCTTCTCTCTCCAAGTAGCCTGTTTCCTTTTGGTGTCTCAATAGAGCCTGTGTCCCTTCCGCCATAGGTACTTGCACCTCGTCCTCATGTTCTTCTTTGATGGAGTATTGCCTCCTCTCCCGTTCTTGCGTTTGCTTCTTCCTCCCTCTGGCAGGGCCATCTGGGCCATCATTAGAGGGGCTTCGAGGTTCTAGGGGCTGCTCCACCACACCACCACCACCAGCAGCAGCAACAACAACAGTAGCAGCAAAAGCAGGACCAGGATCAGCAGCAGCAGAGTAAGCACCAGCAGCACCAGCAGGACCAGGATCAGCAGCAGCAGAGTAAGCACCAGCAGCACCAGGATCAGCAGCAGCAGAGTAAGCACCAGCAGCACCAGCAGGACCAGGATCAGTCGCAGCACAGTAAGCACCAGCAGGACCAGGAGCAGTGCCAGCAGAGTAAGCACCAGCAGAAGCACCAGCACCAGGAGCAGCACCAGGAGCAGCACCAGCACCAGAAGAGTCAGCCCAAGCAGCAGAAGCCCCAGCAGAAGCAGAGTCAGGGCCAGGGGTTGGGATGGTGGCCCTGTCCTTCTTGCCATGGCTGGCAGCAGATGGTACAGGCTTCCTCTTCTTCCCCATGGTTGTTGGCTGGAGCTGTGTCTGGCAGCAGGTCTTTCCTCTGAATGACCTGCTTGCGAGCTGCATCCTTTTATATCTGCGGGGCTGATGCAATGCATCCTCCCTGCATGCGCAATGAATGCTTTACATCCGCTAGGCATCCGTTAGGCATCCGCTACGCTTCCATGATGCATCCGCTTCATCTGCTAGGCATCCGCTCTGCATCCGTTCCTTCCGTTGCGCGTCCTCTTCGCTGTTCTCCCCCTGAAGCCCTGTGGATGTGCCATCCGCTTCCATCCACTTCCATCCTCTAGGCTTCCGTGGAGCATCCGCTTTACATCCTGGCTACATCCTCCCTCTGTCCATTCCTTTCCGTTGTCCGCTCTTTATGCAAATTTGGGGCACTTTTGAGAGCGGATAACAACGGATGGAAATTTTCTCGTCCGCTGTGTCCTTTTTACATACGTTTTGCATCCGTCAGCCTATGTGACAGGCCCTTGAAATTATGCAGGGACAATCAAGGCCTAAATCTTTGGCCAGGCCAGGATTTCTCCATATTCAGGGCTTCCTGGCTCAGGACAGGACATAATTCTGCATTATTCCTTGTATTTTTCCATTCACTGGACTGGTTTCCAAGGTGGCAGCTGGAGAAAACTCCCTGGGGAACCAAGAGGGAGGAAGAAATAAATCCCCAGCCTTTCCCTCCATCATAAGGGGGAAGAGGCTCCTCTGCAGGGCTGGAAATGAGCAAGTAAACAAGGACTCGGCTCCAAGTTTCAGAGCTCCAGATTTGGAAATTCATATGTGGGAAGCAAATATGCTTTTCTTGCTGAAAGGAAACAAAGCTGAGATGTGGTGATGAAAGAAGGAGCAATCCTGGCTAGTTCATGCCCAGATTTCCTGCCCTCCTGAAAGGGCTCCCTGCAGATGGAGACCCTCAGTGGGCTCAGGGTCCCTTACCAGAGAGCCAACCTTCCCCCGGGTCTCAGGCTAGGTCTCCTCTATGCTTTTCTGGGGCACATTGGGCCATTTGGAGGGGAGTCAAGAGCCTACCCAACTTCCAAAATGGGGGAGGCAAGGGGGAGTGGTCCCAAAGCAGCAACTGCATCAGACCGAAACAAAACCCAAATTGGTCACCAGGAAGTTGCAGCAGGTGAATGAAAACCAACCTGATGGCAACCTGTCCATCCATGAAGGTCCTGCAGTGAATATGGGAGACAGCCTTCCTTCCTCCCTGGACCTTCCCCTCGTCCACCCAGAGTCCCCACCCAAATCACCCCAGATAAAAAGACCCTTGTTGCAACTAGAGCCATGTGGGATCTCCTGCTTGGCCAGGACACAGAGGTTGTAATGGCTCTCGGGTGGCCTGTCATTTTGCCCATCTTCAAGGCGGTTAATACCTCCAACCCTGCATCTTTGTGAGGCTGGGGGGTCTCCTCTCTCCTCCCCACCCCACCCTCACTCTGGCTGGGGGCTGGAGGGTCCCCTCACTCTGGCAAAACCCCCAGGATCTCTGGTAAAACCCCCAGGGGCTCTGGCAATAGAGCGAGGCTCCCTGGAAGCAGCAACCCAGGAGAGTCAGCCTGTTGCCAGGATGGTGGCTGGCTTTGCCCACTCTGATCTGATCCCCGGTGGTCTTTGAGGCCTTGGGAGGAGATCTCGGGGGTCTCTCTTGGAAGGAACCCAGAAGAAAGGGGGAAGGGCTGGAGAGGGGCAGCCTTTCCTCCTTGGGGCTGTGACAGAGGCTGGGGGTCCTGGCAAGGCTCTCTCCCCAGAGGAGGAGGACCGAAAATGCCAGCGTTTTCTCTGTGTTTTCATAGAGGGGATTCAAGGATGAAGTTGCGGCCTCTCCTGTCCCTCCAGCCGCCCCCTGAGGAGCAGGCCAGAAGCCCTTGATCCCCCATGGACCAGGGGAAGAGGCTGCCTTCAGAAGTGGGGGGGGGGCTCTGTCCCTGGAGGTCTTTTCCACTCCTTTGCATAGAATGGTCCGGGGTCTCCTACTTGGGAGGGGGTTTGGACTAGATGACCCCCAAGGTCCCTTCCGGCTCAATTCTGATGGGATCTTAAGAGCAGGAGTCTCATTGTCAAAACCATCTCTGAGGACAACAGAGAGTCCTCCACTTACAACCATCTGTTTAGGGACTGAAGTTACAATGGCACAGAGGAAAGTGACCAGTTATGGCCAGTTTTCACACTTATGACCCTTGCAGCACCCCATGGTCACATGACCAAAACTCAGACATGTATTTATGGGAACTGGTGTGTATTTATGATGCTTTCAGTTCCTTGGGTTCATTGGGCTCATTAAAAGACTTGTTTAATGACCACATGATTTACTTAACAACCGCACTCATTTGCTTAACAAGTGAGGCAAAACAGCTGGTAAAATGAAACAGAACTTACTTAGCAACAAGAATTGTGGTCATAAGTGGAGGACTGCTTTTATTGCCTTATAGTTCCTTGAAAGTTATCTCCAGAGACATTCAGGATCTCGCAGTCAGAATATTCACCTTTCTTCTCCCCCCTTCTGCTCACTTCCGGGGAGCCTGAAGCAAAGTCCTTGGTAGGACTTATTTCTGGGACTTCCAGAGCTGGAAGCAGCCCGAGAGTACTGAGGTGAACCTCCAGATGAGGCCTTCAAGGGTTGCACTTCTCAGCTTCTCACCTTGGAGAGAAAGAGAGAGATCCTCTTTCCTTTGGTGGATTTTGAGATGCCCCCAAACTCCTGCTTGCAACTTGGTGCAGCCACAAGGAGCCCAATCTGGCCAGGATGCAGCCTGACTCTCCCGGGGGGCTTCTCCTATTTCCGCATCTCCTGGACTCTGGTGTCAACTAGATCACCATTGGGGAAAAGAACCGGCTTTAATCAGGGGTTGGAGACAGGATGGAGGATCTCATGGAGAAGCCTCTTTCACAGGGCAGGAGTAACTATGGGAAAGGGGTGCTAACTCTGTCTCATTGGATGAGAACAAGAGGCAAGAGGCCCTGGAGGCCTCCGCCTTCTCTGGCTTGGTGGGATGGCCAATGGCTCTTATGGAGATGGTCAAACAACATAGTTGGAGCTTGGCTCCCACACAAACCATCTTACCACTTTTCCTATTCTCATAGATACACTTTTAGCTGCTGTCAGTATGAATAAGGTGTCAAATTAATTGGCAGTGGCTGAACAACAAATTGCTCTGAATGATTTTCACAGAGTTTCCTTTAGCAAGATTTATTGAGACGAAGAGAGTTGCAAGGATTACAATCATTCAAATATTTCCAATTGAAAAATGTAGACATGACTGTTTTGATTCCTGCACATTATCTAAGTTGAAATAATTAGTGTCTACTTTGAAATAAAAGGAAATTTTACAATTCGTTAAATGTCATGGTGTTATTATGTTTTTACAATTATTCTGGCTGTGAGATGCTCCTTTGTGTTCAGCTCTGGCCTCAGAAGGATAATGTAGCACTTGGGGATGAAGATGAAGCCCAGCAGACCAGCACTGGAGGCCAGGATGGAGAAGACCTGCACAGCCACCATGTATTTCCCTTTGGTGCTCAGGTAGGTGGGCACAAAAGTCACCCAGACACTGCAGAAGACCAGCATGCTGAAGGTGATCAGCTTGGCCTCGTTGAAGGCCCCAGGGAGATTCCTGGCCAGGAAAGCCACCGTGAAGCAGATGGCGGCCAGGAAGCCCATGTAGCTGAGGGTGATGTAGAACATGACAACGGCCCCTTCATTGCATTGCAGGATGATCTCTCCAGGCTGGGAGTGGAGGTCAGAGTCAGGGAAGGGGGGAGAAACTCCCAGCCAGATGGAGCAGATGATAATTTGGACACCAGAAGAACAAAAGATGATGGAGTTGGCCAAATTCTTCCCCAACCATCTCTTTGCTCGATTTCCTGGTTTTGTGGCCAGGAAAGCCAGCACCACTGTGATGGTTTTAGCCAAGAGAGAAGAAATGGCAACTGAGAAGATGAGACTGAAGACCGTTTGTCGGAGAAGGCAGGTGGCTTTCCTTGGTTGACCAATGAAGAGAGAAGAAGATGAGAAGCAAAGCAGGAGGAAGACCAGGAGGATGTAGGAGAGGTCCCGGTTGTTGGCTTTGACAAGGGGAGTTGCTTGGTATTTAATGAAGATTATTAAAACAAGGCCTGTGGTAAGGAACAAGAATAGGGCAAAAGAGGCCAGGATGATGCCCAGAAGTTCTTCATAAGACAGGAAGGTTATGACTTTGGGGATACATTGGACTCTTTCTTTATTTGGGTATTGATCATCTGGACACTTGGTACATTTTTCTGTATCTGAGAAAGTGGGAAAAAGCACATATTTCTTTGTCCTTTGCATTTCAAGATATATTGTAATTTTTTTTGGCAACAAGTGATTATCAGGAGCATTCTCTGGGATGGATTTCTTAATATCTCCAGAGACAGAAAATAAGTGTATAACTTTTTTTAAAAAATTAGCTATATTTTTGATGGGGTATGAAATTGAGGGAAGGCTTGGGACTTGAAAGATTTCCTTTGTAGTGTTCAGAATATTGATAGGAACATCCATTACTAAAGGTAAACAATGAATCAATTCATCTTTCTAGAGAAACTTACCTGCAAGATGACAATTCTTGTCATACTTGCCTCCGAGGAGGCTGGTGGATCAGGTGACTGCTGCAAATAATTTGGAATGGTCATTGGAGCAGTGGTGATATGGGTGCAGCCAGAAACAGGCATAACTATCCATGCCACCACATTGTGCATCTCGTATATCAGAAATACCTTTTCAGTGTTCCTCAAAGGGAACCCATGTAGACTGCATTGCAATCCTCCTTTCAGGAGGTGCACCAAAAGGAATTCTTTGTGTTTCAAGGTACTCAGGTGTTGCTAGAGAAGTAAATGTGGAAGGAAGGATGCATCCAAGGTAAAAAGAAGAAATATTTTCTCTGGCAGTGATAAAGCTTGCCCAATCTACCACAGCCACCTCTCTCTATCCAGCCCTTCCTTCACAGTCTTTTTGCTCTTCTGTTTAGAGAAGAAATGAGGCATTGTGGAAATAAACAAGAAATCGATTCAGCTTCAAAGTGTTTTTTAATTCACACTTTCATGACAATGCTCTGAGTGGATCCAGTTCCACCAGGCCTCCCATTTTCCTCTTTCTGAGGAAAGGTGTAACCCACCTTTCTGAGTTGAGAAGGTCCCCTCCGGACAAGTAACACAGTCGTAGCAGCAAACTGTTTCTCCTTCTCGAGCCCTCTTGACAAATCCAGGAAAACAACTTTCCACACATTCAGATTGAAGAAAGGACTGAGCAGAGAAAAAAATGGAATGCCAAAGGAAATGTGTTAGGACTCTTCGTCCATGAAAATGGGGGTAAAAATGGATATTAGACAAGTTATTAGATATTAGCCTCTGTTCTTCACTTAAGTAAATACAAAATCTCTCACTGTTTCCAAATGGTTGGAGATATAACTTCTGGAAGATTCTTTCTTGAGTTCTTCTCTTTTGCTTTTGGCATCTCACATTGCAAAAAAAAAAAGGGGGACTTTATTAAATGGAAAAGTCTGGAGAGCTGGAACCAGAGGTGGGATTCTATTGGTTCTGTCCAGTTCAATAGAACCAGTTGTTGTGATTCTGCACAGTTCGGAGAATCAGCAAATTGCACCATTAACTGGCCCTGCCCCTCTCCGCCCTCTCCTCCCCACCGTGCCCAGTCAGTCCTTATCGTGCATGTGCGGCATCGCCTTCAGCCTGCTTTTGCCCACTTGCCAGTCCAGCCATTGCTGCATGCCTTCCACTGTGGTCCTGCCTGATCTTCCCGGGTGAGTGAGGGTCTGCAAGCTCCAGGGCCCAGTTGCCTACCTGCCACTGCCGGTCACCTTTACCCCCCATCTCGGTTGACTTTTGCTGCCACCACCCACTGCCCAAACCCCCAATAGTGTTGAGGTAATTCCCCGTGAGGAGAATGAGCGTATACACGGAGACATATTTAAGAGAAGTGTGTTGGAATGTAAGTCACCTAACAGCTATTTGGGTTGGACTATATACAAACCAGTAAGTCACCTAACAACTATTTGGGTTGGACTATATACAAACCAGTATAGACATTTTAATACTGACGCCTCCTTTTCTTTGCGTAGAACAGGTGAAAGAGCCTATAGAGGGCTTCGCACTGTTGTAGAACGATGGCGGCTACCAAAAGGAGTGTGTGACAATCCATGGTGGAGATGACTGGATGCTATGGAAGAGCAAGAACCAGATTAAGGCTGAAGAGGTCTGCACCGCAGGGCTGCTGGACTGAAAGTGAGATCCAGGTGATTTCTCCCCCTTTTTGTAGGAAATATAGGTTTTCCGCTAGGTGTCCTTTTGCATCCTCTAGGCATCCTGCAGACATCCTAAATATCCGAGATACGTCCCCTATATGAACGTTTTTTTTCTGTTTTAATGCTTTGTATGCGAGCTGCATCCACTTTCATCCTTTCTACATCAGTGCTACTAACACTGCGTGTCCGTTCCTCATCCGTTTCGCTTCCTCCCTGTGTCCGTTTTCCACTGGAGCGGATGTGAGTTGCGCGGATGCGCAGTGGATGCATAGCGGATATAGCGGATGCGTAACGGATGATGACGGACGTCTAATGGATGTTCCCCGTATGCGTAGTGGATGTATAACGGACGCGTTGGATACTTTTTCTGTTCAAAAAGTTTTGTGCAGCTCAAAACTTTTTGAGCAGATGAAATGTCAGAAGACGGATGTTGGACGGACAGAGAGTATGAAAAATGGACGCAGTGAGTACAGAACAGATGCATCGCGTTAACCAACGGATGGCAAGTGTTTCTTTCCGTTTTACATCCTCTTTCCATCCATTGGTGCTCTGTGATAGGGGCTTTAGTTACTGATATTGGGAGTGAGTTTGTTAACAAAATATTCCAAACAATGTTGAAATTGGCTGGTGTTGAGCATAAACATTCTGCACCTTACAGACCACAATATAACTTGTTTGTAGAACGAAGAGGGCAAACACTACAAGCCATGGCTTGCACTATCTAATCTGATTCAGGTTTGTCTGAAACACTGTGGGGTGAAGCCATAATGTATAGTAACTATGTTTTAAACAATGTAGTTAACACAACAACTGCTGAATTGCCATTCACTCGTTGGCATGGCAGAAAGCCAAATTTAAGTTACCTATACACATATGGAGCTCCAGCATGGGTGCATATTCCCTCACAAGTAAGACTGAAAGGGCAACATAGAGCTAAGAAATTATTTTTTGTGGGTTATGAGGCCAACCACAGGTCATTTAGATTCTGGGATCAAGGCATGGCTCATGTTTATTTTAGTGCTAGTGTAAAATTTCTTGAACTTGTTGGGTGGGATAAACTGGAACAGGAATCCAGCAATTATATTATTATTGACACACAAATAGTCCCTAAAGAAAAAACAAGTAAACTACAAATAGCCCTTAAAGAGGAAGGACAGGAGGAAGTAGGAGTTCAAGCACGAGGAGGTAGAACAACAGAGCTGGTGGCACAGGAAAGTCTACCAGTTTAGCCCTGTATTATCAAGATGTTCAACCTGAGTAACACAACCACCTGATAGATATCAAGCTAGTGTTGTATGCCAAGTGAATACAGTTCCAAGTAATTATAGTGAACTAAAACTGTATCCTGCTAAGGATCAGGCTGCTTGGCAGAAAGCAATGGATACGGAACTGGAATCTTCTGAAAGATTGAAAGTATATGGAAATGTTAAGTTACCACCAGGTAAACATGCCATAGGATGGAAATGGATATATAAGCTAAAGACAGGTGTAAATGAGCCTGTTACCCATAAAGCCAGGTTAGTAGCACAAGGATTCAATCAGACAGGAAATGACTATGATGAGGTGTTTGCACCTAGTCTGAAGGCTACTACATTAAGGGCAGCATTAGTGTGGGCAGCTAAGGAGAAATACATTATAAATCATTTGGATGTAGAGATGGCATATCTGCATGCACTGTTGCAAAACACTATATATTTAAATAAACTTTTAGGTCTCAAAAATGATAATACAACTGATTTTTGGAGATTGAAAAAGAGTCTTTATGGTTTGAAGCAATCAGGATATGAGTGGAACCATTGTATAGTTAAAGAATTAACTAAGATAGGTTTTGTAGCTGGCATGGCTGATCCATGTGTTTTTAAAAGATAAAGTAATGGTGTAATTTCATTGTTGTTATTGTTTACTTATGACATAGCATTAATCACCAAAACTGAACAAGAAGCTACTAAAATAATCTCACTGTTAGAACAGAAATTTAAGATAAAACAGTTAGGATAAATAAAACAATATCTTGGTTTAAAGAAAGATAAAACTAGGGGAGGATACAAGATCTCATAGGCAGATAAAATTAACCAATTACTAAAAGTTTTAAAATGGAACTTTGTAAGCCAGCTAAAACACTAATGAACCAGGAGTTTAGCAATAGTGATGTTCAAAGTTCTATTTTTGATAAGAACATTTATCAGTCCTCTGGTGTTTCTGGAGTGTGAGTCTTCATCTCAGAAGAAAGTGAATCTCTGTTTCCTTCTGTTGGAAAGTATTGCCATTCTTCCTAATTGACTACTATTCCTGGATTTGATGTAAGTCTGATACTGAATTGTTTTTGACACAGGAATTTTTTACTGGATTATCCTGGATGAAAACGAACTTTGGATTGCTTGTTTGGACTTTGCTTTAACGTTTCTGGAAGTAAAAACCTACATTTACTTTACAGTGTATCTGTGTGCTGTGTGTGTGTATTATTCAAACACTTCTTTCAAATAAGTCTCTCTGTATGCGCTCATTCTCCTAATGCGGAATTACCTCAACAAAGTGTTTGAATAATACACACACACTCCACACAGATACTCTGTACAATAAGTGTAGGTTTTTACTTCCAGAAAGTTTAAGCAAAGTTGAAACACACTCCAAAGTCATTCACGGGTTAAGATCAGTCAGTTTTCATCCAGGGATAATCCAGTAAGAAAATTCCAGTATCAAAAACAGTCCAATATCAGACTTACATTAAATCCAGAAATATCAGTCAATTAGGAAAAATGGGGGAATGGCAATACTTTCCAATAGAAGGAAACAGAGCTTCACTCTCTTCTGAGACTAAGACTAAGACTAAAAAACCCAGGTTTCTGGCTCCATCTTATGGCTGTTTGAGAAACCACACCCAACCACAGTTTTGCATTTTCTTTAAAGAGACAGTATTAAAATGTCTATCCTGATTTATATATTTCCAACCCAAATACCTGTTAGGTGACTTACATTCCAAACAAGTAGGGATGGCCCAGGAGCTGCGGTGAATCCAGGCGGGGAGCGAAATGCAGACTGGTGGGGACCCGAGCTTCCTTTCGCTGTACTGGAAGACATGTGGAGAGGCTCGTGTTCTCCTACTGCTGGGAGAGCAAGAGAGTCTTTCCCGGCACAGCTCCGGGAGGCAGAGAGAAACAGGATTCAAGCTCTCTGCTTCTCTGCTG
Source organism: Laticauda colubrina (assembly GCA_015471245.1). Classification (NCBI taxonomy): domain Eukaryota; kingdom Metazoa; phylum Chordata; class Lepidosauria; order Squamata; family Elapidae; genus Laticauda; species Laticauda colubrina. The sequence goes on from BLBF01014841.1 coordinate 14,935, forward strand.
CCCAGAGCTGCCCACTTCCCGATTGGAGGGGAAGCTGCAAACTTTTCACTGTGCTAAAAAAGAGTCTCTTGCTTTCCCAGCATCAGGAGAACACAAACCTCTCCACATGTCCTCTGATACAGCAAAATTTAGCTAGGATTCACCACAGCTGCTGGGCCGTGCTGGTGGGGAACATAGGTGTGGGGGGACAACCAGGGAGTATGGCTCATCTGCCTGCCATCCCTTATCTCACCTGACCACAGCCCCTTTGTTGGACCCAGAACAATCGCCCCTGGATGCATCTGCCACATCCACCCAATCGCACCCGTGTCAGCAACAGGCTTCGTTATTTTGAAGTTGAGGGAGAATTTGGAGGAGGAGGGTCCTGCAGTAGCCAGCACAGGAGCACCACTGAGAAGCAGGCAAGTGGCCTTCTAGTGGCCCAACCTGGTGTTCAGGCCGGAGGCGGGCCACATGAAGTCAGAGCATCGAGGGAAAGAGGGATTGCCAGGGGAGCCACTCTCTCCACACTGAATTGAGACCATTTGGGGAAGTCCTAGTAATTAGGTGAAATGAGGCACAGCTCCTTGCCTTCTTAGCTCAGGAAATAGCCGTTTTCTGCAGGAGGAGCACTGCGGAGGGGGGGAGATCTTCCTGAGTGACTCCGGTGTCTTCACCAGATTATTTGGACTCTTACAAGTGAGTGCAGCTAAAGGCATTGCTGTTGCGTGTTGGCCCAGGCCTCACCCCGCAGCTCCGTAAAGCCAACACCAAAGAAGTGGGCAATCAGGTGAACCTGTGGTGCAATGCTCACTCGGATCTCAGCTGCTCCAGGCCATCCAACCTCAAAGCCCCATGGGAGCTGCCGTTCCCAGTTTTCTA
>BLBF01014842.1:0-22989 GCA_015471245.1 Laticauda colubrina
CCAGATGTTGATTTTCTAGTGTTTATATCAGTTGCAAAACTTGCATCTGCATAAGCACTAAGACTCAAATCACCCTTTGGTTCTATATATAATGCATGGTTTATTGTTCCCTTAAGATATCTCAATATTCTTTTTAAAAATTTCCAATGATATTCTTTTGGATCTGAATTAAAACGTGCCAGCTGATTTACACTATAAGCAATATCTGGCCTTGACCAATTGCTTATATATGATAAGCTACCAATCAAAGATTGATATATGGACTTATCAAATTTGGGACTTTGATCATTAATTTGGCAAACTTCTTGATTCATTGGAGTCTTTGCCGGTTTACAAAGTTCCATCTTATAATTTTTAAGTAATTGGCAAATTTTATCTTCTTGAGATATTTTAAAACCATGATTTGTTTTATTTATTGTCAATCCTAGATACCTTTTAATTTCACCTAAATGCTTTATTTTTATCTTCTTGGCTAATAATGATATCTCATTAGCCTCATTATTAGTTTTAGTTATTAAAGCAATATCATCAGTGAATAACAATAATAATGACACCGTTCCATTATTTTCCCTTTTAAACACACACGGATCTGCTAAACCAGATTTAAAACCTATATTGTTTAACTCTTTCACAATATATTGGTTCCACTCAAACCCAGATTGTTTCAACCCGTAAAGACTCTTTTTGAGTTTCCAACAATCATTGCTATTTACATTATTTTGTTTTATGCCAATTGGTTTTCTTAAATATATAGTGTGCTGCAATGGTGCATGTAGATAAGCAGTTTCTACATCTAAATGATTAATTATATAGTTTTTCTTAGCTGCCCACACTAATGCTGTTCTTAAAGATGTAGCTTTAAGGCTTGGCGCAAAAACTTCATCGTAATCAGATGCAGTTTGATTAAATCCTTGAGCTACTAACCTAGCTTTATGGGTAACAGTCCCATCATTTCCAGTTTTTACTTTAAATATCCATTTGCACCCAATGGATTTTTCTCCTGGAGGTAATTTGGCATCTTCATACACTTTCATTACCTTTAATGAATTTAGTTCTTTTTCCATTGCCTTTTGCCAATTCTCCTGATCCTTAGCAGGATACATCCTAAGTTCATCTACACTAGTTGGAACTTTAGTTACTTGGCAAACTATACTTGCTTGATACCTATCAGGTGGTCTAGTTACACGTGTAGTACGTCTAGGTATTATAGGACTTACAGGTGGACTTTCCTCTATTAATTGTTCTTGATCATGTAACTCTTCCTGATCAACTATTTCCTCTTGTTCTGGTCCTATTTGCTCTTCGTGGACTTCTTCTTTAATTGGACTCTTCTTACAGCTAATCTCATCTTTCTGCCTTTTGTAGGGTTCAATAAATATTTCATTATCTAAATCTTGCTCTAATCTATTCCATCCTACATGTTCTAGGAATTTTGCACTAGCACTGGTGTAAACTCTAGATGTACTTGGTTCCCAGAATCTATAGGATCGATGATTAGAGGTGTAACCTACAAAATTCAATCTTTTAGCTCTATGCTGTCCTTTGTATCTAAGTTGTGTAGGGATATGCACCCATGCTGGTGCTCCAAATGTGTGCATGTAACTTAAATCAGGTTTTGTACCATGCCACAATGTGAATGGTAATTCACCTGTTGTTGAATTAACAACATTATTTAATATATGATTACCACACATTATTGCTTCTCCCCATAAATTGTCAGGTAATCCTGAATCAGACATCATAGTTCGTGCCATTGATTGTAATGTTTGGCCTCTTCTCTCTATAAAGGCATTATGTTGTGGCCTATATGGTGCAGACATTTTGTGTTGAATCCCTATCTGTCTTATTCTGTTTTTAAATTTGTTATTTGTGAATTCAGTGCCATTATCAGTGATGAGAGTCACTAATTTTCTTTTGGTTTTTCTTTCAGCGAATTTTAGCCAATTAAATAGATTTTGATATGTTTCAGTTTTGCTCTTCATTAAATAGCAAAACCCATATCTAGAATAGTGGTCCATTATACTTAATATGTAGCGAGCTCCTCCTACACTTGGTTTTTTTCGGACCTATTAAATCAGCAAATACTACTTCTAATGGCTCTTTAGTAGTAAATCCATCAGCTCTATTAGCTGGTATAACCCTGCTCTTATTTTGATTACAGGCATTACATTGCAAATACTTATTACAAGATTTCAAACTTATTCCCTTAGACAATTCAACAGTTTTCTTAAGCATTTTAAAATTTAAATGCCCTAGCCTTCGATGTAACAAGTGAATACATTCATCATGAGGTTTCTTATTTTCATAAATTGTGTTAGCCACCTTTAAACCATCATCATTTAACACATATAATTCACCTCTTAAAGATGCAGTAATATTCTTATCATCTTTTGTAATTAAGCAGTTATCTCCCTTAAATGTAACTACATATCCTAGTTTAACCAAAATTCTAACTGAAATTAAATTAAACTTAAGTTGTGGTACATATAACATTTTTACATTCTCTTTTATAAAAGAACAATATGCTATACCTTCACCTTTAGCTTTCAGTTTCCAGCCATTGGCTAACGATATCTGCTGTTTACTCTGGGACATTTTAGTAAAATTTTTGTTATCATTTGTTATACAATGGGATGCCCCACTGTCAACCACCCATAAATTATTTTTTACAGCTCCGTTAGAATACATGGCTAACTCTAAATGTTTATTTATCTTTTGATGATTTTTAGTATTCTGGCCAGCGTTCTGGCGCTTTGCCTTTTTACAAAATCTTGCCAAATGTCCTCTTCCTCCACAATTAAAACACTTTTTAATTGCGTATGCATTAGGAGATTTATTATCTTCTTTTTGAGGTTGCTCCCTCCTTAATTCATCTCTTTCATGCCTTCTTCTGGCCTCTTCGATCAATCTGCCAGTTATATCAGTTAAAGTTAAATTGTCCTTTGGCAAAATTTCAAGTGAAGTTACGTAGTTATCATAACTTTCATCAAGGGAAGATAGAATTATATAAATTTGATGTTGTTCAGAGAATATTAGCTCTTTTTCGTGTAATTCCTGAAAAATGCTTTGCATAGTTTTTAAATGACTCTGCATATCACCATTTGTTTGGAGATGTGTTTTGAAAAGCTCCCGTGTTAGATTTATGTGAGAACCAACATTATCTCGGACATAAATCCTCTTCAGCTTCTGCCAACACCCAAAAGCCGTTTTCTCTCCGTGGATATAAACAAGCTGTTGATCAGTTAAGGTTAATGCAATTATACAAATGGCTTGTTGATTTTTATGCTTAAATTCTTCTATCTTTAGTCTGTCTTCCTCATCCTCTGGATCCCATTCTTCTACGTTTGGTGGATTTTCAATTATGTTCCACAGACCTTCTCTTTGTAGAAGTAGACTACATTTTGTAGACCATGATACATAGTTTGTTCCATCCAACTTGGATATAAGGGACAAACTTTGTAAATTGACTAGTGCCATGTTTTCTTATATGGATATAAAAATATAATTAATAAAACACAGCTGTCTGTTTACTGTAATGTATAACAACACAAACTCTCACTTTGTACATAAATCTGTTTTATCCTATTTAAACTGACTTTGCAGCCTCTGGGCCCATAACCAGTGTTAAGCCTGGGTTCCCCAACCAGGGTTAGGTAGACAAGCTAAACAGAATGTGCAGCGTTAGTCAGATAGGCACACAGATAAATGAGTGAGCTAAGCATGTATGTTTATTAACATACAGTAAAAATAACAGATACGCTTGTGCTATCAAGAATATATTTTATTCCAGTATAAGTTTATAGCATAGTCAAAAACAGTCCAATATTCATTTACCATGTAGTCAGTCCATTCAGGGATATTCAGTTAGCAAAGTCCATGTAGAATATCCTATTGTCAGTTCACATAAATCAGTCCGTTGTTGTCTCTCCCGTTCGAGCAATGCAGTCTTGCTTCCAAGCAGTAATCAGGGATCACCAAAGCCAGAGAGAGAGCGAGCAAGCTGTAGCCTTGCTACTTTTATATGGTTTTCATAACCACACCCACAGTTGCTATATTACAGTTAAAGCTGCATACACTAACTATGATTCATAGTTATTATTTCACCTAAAACAGTTAGGGTGAACAATGTTATCCCTAACACTCTTGAAATCATCAAAAATAAATACCAAACAGCCAAACACCTCATAGACTAACAGAACACTACTTAACCAACACATATTTCATATACAAAGGACAAAGATACAATCAAATTGAAGGGATCACCACTGTCACTCATCATTGCAAACTTGTTCATGGAAGAATTCGAATCCAGAGCCCTGGCTAATGCCACCCACAAACCCAAACTATGGCTAAGATACATCGATGACACATTTGTGATTTGGCCCCATGGAAAAGAAAACCTAAACAATTTCCTAACACACCTAAACAACACACACCCCAAAATCAAGTTCACCATGGAAACGGAAATAAACAAACAACTACCATTCCTAGATGTACTAATCTACAAAAGAACAGATGGCACACTGGGACACACCATATACCAAAAGAAAACACACACCAACCGCTACCTCAACGCCCAATCCCACCACCACCCAGCACAGATAAATTCTGTAGCGAAAACCCTAATTACCAGAACCAAATGCCTGGCAGATAAGACACATATAAAGACTGAACTATGCACCCTGACTGAAGTATTGACAGCCAATGGCTTCCACAAAAACAAAATCACCAACTTGATCCACAAAAACACACCAAGACATAACAGAGACCTAGAAGACCAACAGATCTATGGAACAGCTGTCTTGCCCTACATAAGAGGTACCACAGATAAAATCAGTAAGATACTACACAGGCATCACATCAAGACTGCCTTCAAAACAGACAAAAAAATAGCAGCCATCCTGAGGAACCCCAAAGACAAAATTGACCTGGAAAACCAAGGCATATACGAAATTCCCTGTACATCATGCCCGGCCACATACATTGGACAGACCAATAGAAGAATAAGTACCCGCCTAGAGAAACACAAAAATGCAGTAAAAAAGCTGGAACACACCTCCTCACTAGTCCAACACATGAAAACCACAGGTCACAACATCAACTTCAATGGCACTAAAACCCTGGCCACTATAGAAAATCCCAGCCACAGAATCATCAGAGAAGCCATAGAGATTGAAAAAAGACTTGACAGCATGAATAGAAGAGATGATTCCACCAGACTGTCAATCATTTGGAAGCCTGCACTCTCAAATAGAAAGATCTCCATGCCACAAGTCAGGCAAACACCTGGGCAAAAACAGACTCCCTCTGATAGCTCCAACCCAAACACCCCCCCACCAGGCACCCAGGTGAAACCCAGCTTGCTAATGAATAGCAGCTTGCTAATGAAGAGCAGCCGTCCCTTCACACGGAGCCAAGCTGCACTGAAAGCCTCCAACACAACAACAGAGTGTTGCCAGCCAATCAAAGCCACAAAACAGACAGAAGAAACCAAAAACACCAATCAATCAAACTCCAAGTCCAATGAACACAGATCCAGGCTCCCAGCCAATCAGAATGGACCAGCCTCAAATTTGAAACCAGGAACCAAATGCCTGGCAGATAAGACACATATAAAGACTGAACTATGCACCCTGACTGAAGTATTGACAGCCAACGGCTTCCACAAAAATTAAATCACCAGCTTGATCCACAAAAATACACCAAGACATAACAAAGACCTAGAAGATCAACAGACCTATGGAACAGCTGTCCTGCCCTACATAAGAGGTACTACGGACAAAATTAGTAAGATACTACACAGGCATCAGATCAAGACTACCTTCAAAACAGACAAAAAAATAGCAGCCATCCTTAGAAACCCCAAAGACAAAATTGACCTGGAAAACCAAGGCATATACGGAGTTCCCTGTGCATCATGCCCGGCCACATTGGACAGACCAATAGAAGAATAAGTACCCACCTGGATGAACACAAAAATGCAGTAAAAAAGCTGGAACACACCTCCTCACTAGCTCTTCGTTCGAAGCCGCCCTCCCCCTCTTTGACGAAACTAAGACGCGAGGATTCCTTTAGCACCCAAACGCCGCTTTCAAACCGAAAACCTGGAAGCACTTTCCAACAGAAAATCCGGAAGCAACCGAAAACCGGAAGCGCCGTCGAAACAAGATGGCGGCGCCCAAGCTTTGCGGCCTGGTACAAAATGATCTACGGACCAGTACTGGTCCGGGGATCGGTGGTTGGGGACACTGCTCCAGCCTATGAAGGGTCCTGATTGGTTATTTTTTTCCTTCTAGCAATTCCCATCCATCCTCCTGCAGGTGAGTTTCTTCTCTTCCTCCCTCATCTCATCCCCTCCTACAAGCTATAGGTGTTCTTTTTAGTGCTTTTAAAGCTATCTCCTTTCTATGAACACAGCAATTTTTTGGCTTTTGAACAGCTTTTTCTTACAGAGACCTGAAAAATATTGCAATCAAAAAGAAAAGTACACAGAAACGCTAAAATCTTTCCCAGAATTTTTCCACATTTGGGGAGCACCCCAGGTTTACAACCTTACTATATTTTGTCAGCAACCCACCCATCCTGTTAGGCTCAATGTGGAGGGGGGTTCATGAGGGGCTTCTGGTATGGGGAGAAATTCCACCCCTTTGGCTATTTTAAAAGGGACGAGTCCCATGTTAATATCCACTACAGTATTGTGGGCCACTTTAGCAAATGGCAGGAGATTTTCCGAGCTAAATTACTGATAATTAACACACCATCTCAGGTATTGTTCTATCATTGAGGGTGTTCTGTATAACTTGGAAGGTTCGAAGTAGTCTATTCTGATTGGCCAGGAAGGCCAGTAGTGGATTGGTTTATTAGGAACCAATCCAAGGAGCCGCTCAAAGGCGGCAAAGTTAAAATAATATCATTGGCTACAAGCCGGCAGGCAAGCCTCCATAAAAAGGGCTGCTGCGGCTGAGCCAATATTTCCATTACTGTTGCTGTTAACTAATAAAAAGTTATTTGTTGGAACCCGGTCTACTGCGCTTCTTTTCCGGACAGAACACTGGCGACGAGGATGGGATCGTCCTAAAGCGGAGACCGAGAACGCGGCGAGAGAACAAACCACGCTAGATGAGATGGCTGGTAGTAACGCGCCGCCTGCACCCTTCAACCCCAATGAAGAAGATTGGGAGTCTTATATCGTTCGTTTCCTGATGTTTCTGGAGAGCAACGAAATGGAAGAAATTTCGGATCAGCTAAAGAGGGCTGTCTTTCTAACACATTGTGGGCCAGCCATGTTCAAAATGGCAAAGGCATTGGCAAAGCCCAGAGATGTGAAACAGATGACCTGGTCTGAGCTTAACCGAATGCTAAAGGCTCACTACGTGCCGGTTGTCTCAAATCTCATCAGGAGACACGAGTTCTATAAAAGAGACCAGAGGGAAGATGAGACCATTGCCGATTTCATGGCAGCTCTCCGCCATCTCGGAGGAGCCTACGAATTCCAGAATATGGATGAGGCCATGTGAGATCGTGTCATGTTCGGTCTAAAAGACTCTACTCTACAAAGTAAACTCTTAAACATACCTAACATAACTGTAGCAGAAGCGATCGCGGAAGCCACCGCTGCAGAAGCCGCAAAGAAATCAGTGGTCACAATGAAGCTGATGAATGCCAGTACTGACACGACAACCTTACCAAGAAGGAAGCAGCAAGCTGCCACAACCACACACCACGAAGACCTAGGCGAGTCATCAGACAAGGAAGAAGATGACGATGAGGTCCATCACCTGTATGCAAACCCAAAAAGGCGTGAAAGGAGAAGAAATTGGTGGGAATGCGCTGGCTGCGGAAGAAACCACCCCCAACCCAAGTGCAGGTTCCTTAATGCCATCTGTCAGGCTTGCAAGAAGAGGGGACACATCGAAAGAGTTTGCCAAAATCGTAAGAACAGCAGTCCTAGCAGACACGGTAATTCCCCACCAAGAACTGAACTGAGGCAAGCCGACAGAAAATGAGAGTGCAGCAAAGGAACCAGCAACTGAGAAAAAACTCATCAGACTGTCACAATTGGAAGCACGTAGACGGAAAGCAGGAGAAAAGTCAAAATTCTAGTGACCATTGAAGGAAGCTGTCAGCTTTCAAGATCTTCTACTATTGCTTTGCATCTTTCCGCTGTCATAAGAAACGGGGGGACGGGAGGTAGGGATAAGTCTGGGATAAGTCTGGGAAGTGAGCTGGAGGCGTTACATTCTTATGTTGTGTAAATGAGGGGGGGGAGCATACAATAGAGTTAGGTTTCTATTTCTCGCTTAGCTTTCTTTTCTCTGCGCAACTGCAACTCATTATCAAAATATGCCAAGGTCAATGGACAGAGGCCTCATCATCACCTGAAGATGCCCACATGATCATATTCACAACTTCTAATTGGAAGCTTCATCTGAACTATTGGGGGTGGGAACACTTCCATCCCTTTGTATATGTGAATTAAGCGCCTAATTTCTCAGATTCAGAATTCTTTGGTTGCTACCACTTCATTTTCAGTAAAAGATATCTTTTCTCTAAACTAAAGAGTCTAAGTATTTCTTTCCTGGATTTTGAATGGAGCTCCGCCTGACATTATTCTGAATCTCAGCTACCAGCCACCCAGAGAGAACACTCAATTTTCTTCCGAGGGGCCTGGACATCATGTCATCTTCAACTAGTGATCAGGAAGACCTGGGAGCCATTGGAGGGCAAGATTCTTTGCTGGTACAGGAAGCCCAATCGCTAGCAGAGCTCAATCTGGAAGAGGATCCAGCTGTGAAGCCCAGATGGTCGGTGGGGGTTGGGTGGAAAGATCTGGAGAAGGACACCCCCCCCGGATCACAACTACCCGCCAGCGTGGAAAAGAGGAGCCATGGCAAGAGAGGGAAAAGAGGGAACTCTTACTGGATCAAGCCAGGAGACTCCTGAATGAAGCCTTTGAACAACCCCAAGCTGCACAAAGGTATGAAGTGGGGAAGGGGGAGTAGCGCCAGCCAGAAGAAGCAGAGCAGCCCCTTCTCCCATAAATCAACTTGAGCCAGTAGCAGCCCCGGGGCCCTCAGCAGGAGGTATAATTCCTAGAAGGCGTAGAGCTCCTAGACTGCCTCCGTGAGAAGTAAAATACGGGGGAAATCCCAAAACCTTGGGATTTTTCCTAGCCCAAGTTTGGAGCTATATGGAAGAATACAGGAGGATTTTCCCTCAGAAGCAGCCAAAATGAGATGTGTTACCAGGGCTCTGGAGGGCACAGCTGCAGAGTGGATGGTGACCTTGCATAGTGATAATGCTCCCCAGTTGCTGAATTATAACCTGTTCATGACTGCGCTGCGGGCTAGGTTTCAGAACCCACTGGCAGAGCGCAAGGCCCGGATTAAGATAAAGACCATAAATCAGAGGCGGAGGTCAGTGGCTGACTACAATTTAGACAATTAACTGGTCATATCCGAGGCTGGTCCCAGGAGGCACTGATAGAAGCGTTTAAAGATGGTTTAAATGAAGATGTGTACCAGAGATGCATTGCTAGAAGAGATCCCAATGACTTGCAGATGTGGTACTTGCTGGCAGAAGAAGTGGAGATTGATTTAACCCGAAGCAGATGGCGGGGAGGTTCTGGGTGGAGCAAGCCTTCCCTCCCACATCCTCAAGATGTCCCCAAACCTCAGAGGGGAGGAGTGGCGGCAAGACCCAACCCCTCGGCCTGTTTTCGATGCGGAAAGGAAGGTCACCGGGCTGTGAACTGCAGAGTCAAGCTGGAACCAAAGGGGGTGCCAAAAGAAGGGAAGAAACCCGAAAAGTCTCCAGCGAAGCCTCGCGAAGCAGCACTAAAATCGAAAGAGACGCCAGAGGACGCCCCTCCCGCAGGAGAGGAATCAGAAACCCCAGTGACCCCTGAGGAGGATGATTTCGACTCGGAAGACGACTTCCTGGTAAGTCCAAGCATGGGCCCGATGACCATTCCGATGAAGTTGAGGGTACCCAATTAAGGGGTCGAAGGGGAAATGCTAGCCCTGTTAGATTCTGGGTGCACAAGATGTATAATCAACATGGAAGTAGTGGAGAACATGGGCCTAAAACTAAAACCTTTGAAGATGCCCATTTCCTTTTGCCAACTAGATGGATCAATGGCTGGTTGCCCTGCACGTTTTGTCACGGAACCTGTTGAAATGATCATGGGAGAGCATGATGAGACCCTGCGTTTTATTGTGGTCCCTGGGATGGAGCAACCATTAATCTTGGGATTGCCCTGGCTCCGGAAATGGAACCCCCAGATTAACTGGAGAAAGGGGTTGTTGCGCATACGCACCAAGCAGTGACTGGGAAGAGAGGGCAGCTCCCAATCGAAGCTTCAGGACCCGATTGAAATAGCTTCCCCAGGTACTGAGCCCGGGAAAGGGGAGGAGAAAATTCCCAGAGAGTATTGGGATTTAAAAGAAGTGTTCAGTGAGAAGGCCTCGGATGAGCTTCCGCCTCACCGGCCAACAGACTGTGCTATTGAAATTTTGACTGGGGTGAAGCTCCTGAAACCGAAGTTGTACTCAATGACACCCCGGGAATTGGAGGAGCTAAGATTGTTTATAGATAAAAATCTGAAACGTGGTTTCATTCAACCTGCTAGGCCCCGGGTAGCGGCCCCAGTGTTGTTCTGTGAAAAGAAAGATGGTTCCAAATGCTTGGTGGTGGACTACAGAAATTTGAACGCTATTTCTGTGGAAAACGTGTACCTCCTTCCTTTAATGAAGCACATGTTGGCCCATCTAGCGAAGGGGAAAATTTTCACGAAGTTGGATTTGAGAGAAGCATACTACCAAATTCAAATTAAGGAAAGGGATGAGTGGAAGACCGCTTTTAACAGCCCAATGGGTTGTTTCCAATTCAACGTGCTTCCTTTTGGTTTACAAGGGGCCCCAGCTGTATTCATGCAAATGATCAATCAAGTGTTACATGAACATTTATATAGGGGGTTTCTGATTTATCTTGATGATATTCTTATCTACACGGAAACGCTGGATGAACATGTGAAACTGGTGCGATCAGTTCTACAGAAACTGTGTGCCGCTAAGTTGTATGCTAAATTGTCAATGTGTGAATTCCACCAAGACAAAATTGACTATTTGGGATATCGCATTTCATCAGAAGGCATAGAGATGGATCCAGAGAAAGTGCGTGCCATTTTGGAATGGGCTCCACCACGCACCAGAAAACAACTTCAAAGCTTCTTGGGATTTGCAAATTTTTACCGGCAATTTATCCCCACATTTGCTAAGATAGCAATGCCCATCACAAATCTCTTAAAAACAAAAGGGGAGGTGAAGCCGAGGCCGGGCAAGCCGTTGGAGTGGTCCATGGAGTGCTGCAGAACCAGTGCTAAAGCACCCAGATATGGAAAATCCTTTCGTGATTCAAGCCGATGCAAGTGATGTGGCGGTTGGGGCAGTGTTACTTCAAATCAACGAGAAAGGGACCTTACAGCCTTGTGTGTATACCTCCCGTAAGTTGTCTGAAACAGAGAGAAGGTGGGCCGTCTGGGAGAAAGAAGCTTTTGCAATTCGTTGGGCCTTGCTGACCTGGAGACATTTCCTGGAAGGAGCAAAACACCCATTTGAGGTATGGACTGATCATAAGAATTTGGAAGCCTTAAAAACGCCCCGGAAACTGTCCCCTAAACAAGTTCGCTGGGCCCAGTATTTCAAGCGGTTCAATTTCTCACTGAAGTACATTCCAGGAGGGAAGAACTTCATGGCGGATGCTCTCTCTAGACTACCCCAATATAATAGTATACGCCAGGAGGTGATAAGCCTAATTGTCTCAACCAAACATCCTGCCGCCCCAGTGATCACCAGAGTCCAAAAGAAGAAACAAGAAGTAGACCTATCGAATGACCTAAAGCCCATGTCACACTGGCCAACGGATGCAAAAAGGACACAGTGGATGAGCAAAATGTTCCATCCATTGTTATCTGCTCTCAAAAGGGGCAAAAATTTGCATAACCGGAGCGGATAACACGGACGCGGGGAGAAGGTAGGGCGGATGCAAAGCAGATGCGGAACGGAAGCCCAGCGGATGGAAGTGGATGGGAGCAGATGGCACGTCCGCTAGGCTTCCGGGGGAACGGATACAGCGGATGCAGAACGGACGCCGAATGGATGAAGCGGATGCACAGCGGAAGCCTAGCGGATGCACAGAGGAAGCCTAATGGATGCCTGGCGTTAATTGCGCATGTGGGGAGGATGCATTGCATCAGCCCCACGGATATAACGGAAGCAGCTCGGAAGCAGGTCGCCATTCAGAGGAAAAACTTGCTGCCAGACACATCGACTGCCTTGCCTGCCCTGCCTGCATGTCTGCCTGCCAGCCTTGCTGCCAGCCTTGCTACCAGCCTTGCTGCCAGCCTTGCTGCCTGCCTTCCTGCCAGCCTTGGTTCATGTCTGCCTGCTAGCCTTGGTGCCTGCCTGCCTGCAAGCCTTCCTGCCAGCCTTGGTGCCTGCCTTCCTGCCAGCCTTGGTGCCTGCCAGCCTTCCTGCCAGCCTTGGTGCCTGCCTCCCTGCCAGCCTTCCTGCCAGCCTTGGTGCCTGCCTCCCTGCCAGCCTTGGTTCCTGCCAGCCTCCCTGCCAGCCAGCAACCCCACAACCATGCGGAAGCACAGCAAGCCTCAGCCATCTGCTGCCAGCCCTGGAAAGAGGGACAGGGCTACCATCCCGCCCCCTGGCCCTCACTCTGGTTGTCCTGGGGCTTCTGCAGCACGGGCTCGCTCTTCTGGGGCTGGCGCTTCTTCTGCTTCTGGAGGAGCTGATGACAAGCACTCCAGCACCAGCCACTTCCACAGCACCTGCACCCTTCACCCCTGGGACTGAGCGACCAAGAGGAGGGCCAGAGACTCTTTTTTGTTGTATAGCTTGTTGTTAATAAAGTCTACTTATGATTCACACACTTGCTTCATTTCTTTTTTTTAATAAAGTCTTGGTGGAAACTTTTAGAAATGGTTTAAGCCTTTGCATGCTTGTGGGATGGGTTAAGATAGCTGTGGGATGGGTTGAGATAGCTGTGGGATGGGCTGGGATACCTTTGGGATGGGTAATAGCTGTGGGATAGATAAACCTCCAGTGCAAGCATAGTGGGACTGTATGGTCCACCCTCCCAGGTGCCACACCTACGGCCCTTTATTATCAATAATAATGTAATAATTATCCACACATGTCAACATAAACACAATTCTTTATTAAATGCCCTGTTCATTGTAGCCCAACCAAACATACATGGCCCAATCTCATCGGTGTGATGAGACAGACTGAAGGAAGCATCCATTAAGCATCTACCATCCTGTCTTGCCACTCCACCGCTCCAGCTGGGGAGTTGCACCAGTGTTTCAGGAGGTTGTGCTGCTTCTTTGCTTCATGTGAGGCTCTCTTGGGGCCTTGCACATCCACAGTGTCGATCAGGTTTCGCCCTTGCCTCCATTCCCCAGGCTCTATGTCCCCATTGTCTTGTTGGAGGTCCATGAGCCTGTTCTGCAAGACTGGGTAGTGGGTGCGCATAAGATTGTGCAGGATGCAGCAAGCTTCCATGATCCTCCTCACGGTCTCTGGGCAATGCTGCATGGTGGTGAGAAGTACCTGAAACCTGTTGGCCAGGATGCCAAAGGCGTTCTCCACCACCCGCCTTGCCCTGGACAGCCTGTAGTTGAAGATCCTCTCTTCACGGGTGAGGAGTCTGGAGTTGTAGGGCTTCATGAGGTAGGTTGTGAGGGAGAAGGCGTCATCCCCCACGATGAAGTAGGGCACATCTTGTGTATCATTGGGCAGGGGTTCTGGATCTGGGAAGCCCACGATGAGGTTGCGTTCCAGCTCCTCCTTGAGGTGACTGGCGTTGTATACCTGGGCATCTGAAGATGAGCCGTTGCCTGAAGCATCGATGTACATGAACGTGTAGTCAGCATCGACCATGGCGAAGAGGATGATGCTGAAGAAGCCCTTGGAGTTGAAATAAGTGGACCCCGACTTGGCTGGAGATTTGCAGGCCACGTGCTTCCCATCTATGGCTCCAACGGTGTGGGGGAAGTTCCACCTCTGATACCACTGCTCTGCAACTTTCTTCCAGCCTTCTTCAGTGGAGGGGCACTGGAGGAGCTCCTCCTTGTATTCTTCGATGATGGCCTGCACCACTTCTCTGACCACAATGCTGATGGTGTTGGATGGCACCCTCCAGCCATACTGCATGCTCCTGTAGGAGGTCCCTGAGGCCAGGTGGCGCAGAGTGAGTGCCACCTTGAGCCCAGGTTCCAGGCTGGGCCGGAAGCTGGTGTTTGCCTTGGTCAACCTGGGTGTCAGGCGCTGCACAACTTCGTCAAACATGGCTGGAGGCATCCTCATGAAGTTCTGGAACGCCCGAGTGTCTTCGCTCCTGAGCTCCACCATCAGCTTGTTGTACAGTCCGTCCTCTGCTCTTCTGGAGAATCATCTTCGGATCCAGACTCTTTTTGGGTGGCTCCTTTTCTTCTCGCAGTAGAGTTCACAGAGCCTGCAGATGGCTTTGCACTGTTGCAGAACGATGGTGGCTGCCGAAAGGACTTTGTTACAATCCACGGTGGACATGACTGGATGCTGTGGAAGAGGAAGAGGCAGATGAAGGCTGCAGAGGTCTGCACCGCTGGGCTGCTGTTCTAAAAGTGAGATGCAGGCGAGTTGCTCCCCCTTTTTATAGGCAGCATAGGTTTTCCACTAGGCATCCTCTAAGCATCCTCTAGACATCCTTAATATCCGAGATAGGTCCCCTCTGCGCACGTTTTTTCCGTTTTAAACGCTTTGTTTCAGTGCTGCATCCGCTAGGCATCCATTCTGCTTCCATTCCGCTTCCTCCCTGCGTCCGGGTGGATGGAGTTACGCGGATGCGTAGCGGATGCCTAGCGGATATAGCGGATGCGTAATGGATGCGTAGCGGATGCAGAATGGACGAACTGGATACATTTTCCGCGCAAAAGTTTTAGGCAGCCCAAAACTTTCTGAGCGAATGAAACGTCCATAAACGGATGCTGGACGGATAGAGAGGAAGCCAAACGGAGGCAGTGAGTACATCGCGTTTTTGAACAGATGGCAAGGTTTTTTGTCCGTTTTACATCCTCTTTGCATCCGTTGGTTCAGTGTGACATGGGCTTAACCAAACGACTAAAAGAAGCTTTAAAACTGGATGAATGGTTCCTGGCTCATTCAAGTGACTATACAGTTAGAGATGGTTTGGCTTGGGTGGGGACCAAGTTGTATGTGCCACAAGTACTAAGGGCCCAAATACTACAACAAGCTCATGATTCTAAAGCAGCTGGTCATTTTAGTTTTGTGAAGACCTTACACCTGGTTAGGCAGCAATTCTGGTGGCCTACTTTAAAGAAGGGCATTGAAGCTTATGTAGCTAGCTGTCCGATTTGCGCTTCGGCAAAGAGACCTCCTGGTAAGCCAGTAGGGTTGTTACAAAATGTAGCTAGACCAACGGCCCCCTGGAAGGAAATCTCTCTGGACTTTATAGTAGAATTACCCAAAAGCAGTGGAAACACGGTCATCTGGGTAGTAACCGATTTGCTTTCCAAACAAGTACATTGCATACCTTGTTCCAAGATTCCATCTGCTAAGACGCTGGCTAAACTGTTTATTTCACATATCTATAAATTACATGGCGTTCCAGAACGCATAATCTTTGACAGAGGGGTCCAGTTTACCTCAAATTTTTGGAAAGAGTTCCTGAAGTTGATACGCTCCGCCCAAGGCTTAAGCTCCGCCCACCACCCTCAAACCAATGGGGCCTGTGAGAGGATTAACGCAGTGTTAGAACAGTATCTTAGATGTTAGATAAATTATCAACAAGATAACTGGTCTGACTTACTACCATTTGCCGAAGTAGCATATAATAACTCAGTACACAGTAGTACTGGATTTACTCCATTTAAAGTGGCTTCGGGACAAGATTTCATACCCATACCTGAACTTCCTCGTGAAAAGCCTACCATCCATTCATTGGATGAATGGATAACTCAACTCCAACTTAACTGGCCAGTGACACGCAAGGCATTAGATGAGGCCCATCAAGCTCATAAGAAGTTTGCAGACAAGAAAAGATCTCCTCAGAAAGTATATAAAGTGGGTGACAAATTGTTCCTATCCACCAGATACCTGCAGACCACTCAAAAGTCAAAGAAGCTTGGTCCTAAGTATGTGGGTCCTTTCACGATTGAACGGATTATAAATCCTGTAACAGTCCAGCTGAACTTACCGAAAACTCTTTGACGAATTCATCCGGTCTTCCATGTTAGTTTGCTAAAACCTGAACATACTTCTGACTTAAGAACCATCCAGGCTGACTCTCCCATACCAATACTGATTGAAGGTGAACAACATTTTGAAGTTAAAGAAATTCTGGACTCTCACAAATGGAGGGGTCGACTCCAGTATCTTGTAGCCTGGAAACATTTCCCTTCTTCACAAGCCGAATGGGTTTACGAAACCGACGTTAAAGCCCCTAAGTTGATCAAAGCATTTCGTTCCAAGTATCCTGATAAGCCCTAGGAGTGTATTCTTTTGTAATTGTTTAATGATTAATAATTGTATTTATATTTTCTCCTCTCTCTCTTTTAGGACTGATGGTTTTCCCTTTTCTAGGTGGGCCGAATGTCAGCTTTCAAGATCTTCTACTATTGCTTTGCATCTTTCCGCTGTCATAAGAAACGGGGGGACGGGAGGTAGGGATAAGTCTGGGAAGTGAGCTGGAGGTGTTACATTCTTATGTTGTGTAAATGAGGGGTGGGGGCATACAATAGAGTTAGGTTTCTATTTCTCGCTTAGCTTTCTTTTCTCTGAGGAACTGCAACCCGTTATCAAAGTATGCCAAGGTCAATGGACAGAGGCCTCATCATCACCTGAAGATGCCCACATGATCATATTCACAATTTCTAATTGGAAGCTTCATCTGAACTATTGGGGGTGGGAACATTTCCATCCCTTTGTATATGTGAATTACGCACCTAATTTCTCAGATTCAGAATTCTTTGGTTGCTACCACTTCACTTTCAGTAAGAGATATCTTTTCTCTAAACTAAAGAGTCTAAGTATTTCTTTCCTGGATTTTGAATGGAGCTCCACCTGACAGAAGCCCTTGTGAAATGGAGGTCAACTCAGGATCTTTCCTATCAATGGTGTCTTGGAACACAATCAGGCGATTGGTTCCAAACAAGACAAAAAGATCTCAAGAAACAAAAATTAATTCTCAAAGACTACCAGGGAAAGAGGATTCCCATGGTTAGTCTGGGGCACTTCAAAGTCACAAGCAACACGCCGAAGTCCTGCCACTGACTATAGTCGACCGACACCGTCCCAGCCTTCTGGGCATAGAATGGTTCGTACCATTGGGCATCGGGATGACCGGAATAAGTTGAATAGCCGCAAGCAATTGGGAAGAGAACCTGCTCCACGAATTACAGGACGTCTTCGACGGCACTCAAGGCAGGTACCGGGGGACCCCAATTTCCTTTAGCTTAGATCCCCCAGATAGCACCGAGAAGGTTAAAAGCCAGACGAGTCACCTTTGCATTAAAGCCCAAAACAGATGAGCAATTAAACAAATTGATTGCACAAGGGGTCATAGAACCAACTGACCACGCTAGGTGGGAGACATCAATAGTAACACCTGTAAAAACTGATGGGTCTGTGCACATCTGCGGAGACTACAAGGCTATCTTGAACCATGCGCTGCAGCAAAGCGCATATTCAGTACCAGTCATGCAGCACTTACTGCACTCACTTGGGGGAGGAAACTTGATTTGGCTCAGGCCTATGAGCAGCTTCCAGTAGACCCAATAACGGCCGAGGCACAAACAATAGTAACTCATAGAGGGGCATTCAAATGTAAGACTTCAATTCGGAGTAAGCGTTGCCCCAGGCGTTTTCCAAAGCCTCATGGAACACCTATTAAATGGAATAAAAGGGGTCGTTCCATACTTTGATGACGTCCTAATTTCAGCAAAAAACACGACCCAATTAGAAGCAAGACTAAGAGAAGTGCTAACCAAATTTAGAGAATCCAGCCTAAAAGTAAAAAAGGAAAAATGCTGCCTCGCTACCTATCGCGTCGAATTTTTAGGGTATTTAATTGACAAACAAGGTATTCACCCAACCGAAAAAAAAGTCAAAGCAATTAAAGATGCACCCAGGCCAAAAAATAAAACGGACTTACAGGCATTCTTGGGTCTGATCAATTTTTATAATGTATTCCCCCCTCACAAAGCAACGATAGCAGAACCATTGCACCGTTTGCTGGATAAAAAAACTCTCTGGACTTGGGGTCATAAAGAACAAAAAGCATTCCAAAGCATAAAAGACTTGTTAACCTCAGACACCATTCTTATTCAGTTTAGTAATACACTTCCATTGACGGTCACCTGTGATGCCTCACCTTTCAGAGTCGGTGCCATCCTGAGCCACCAATTACCTGACGGGAGAGAGGCGCCCGTCACCTTTTACTCGAAAACGCTCTCCAAAGCAGAACGCAACTATAGTCAGCTAGACAGGGAGGCCCTGGCAATCGTCACCGGAGTTAAACGTTTTCACGAATACCTCTATGGGAGAACATTTTCCATTGTGACTGACCATAAACCATTACTAGGGATTTTGGCTGGGAACAAACCCACTCCGAACATTCTATCCCCACAGATGACTCGGTGGTCAGAATTCCTGGCTGCATCGACCCGGGAAACAAATCACCCATGCAGATGCATTAAGCCGAGCACCTTTACCAACAATAGAGGATGACCCGGTTTCAACCATCACCGTCCTACAAGTAGAGACCTGCCCGGAACTTCCATTGTCTGCCAATTACATCGCCAGAGCCACGGTGAAAGACCCAGTGACTGCCTGCGTTTTGATTTGGGTAGGTAAAGGCTGGCTGGAAAGCCAAAAGACTGAAGGTTTTAAACCTTTTTGGACTAGACAGACTGAATGTTAACACAAAAGGGGTGTTTATTTTGGGGAGATCAGGTGGTAATTCCATCCAAACTGCAAGAAGAGGTGTTGGGCATGCTACATGAGGGCCACCCAGGCATAGTAAAAATGAAAAGCCTGGCCAGAATCTATGTCTGGTGGCCTGGTTTTGACAAGGATATTGAATGCTGGGTTGCAACATGCCACAAGTGTCAGAGAACTAGACCCACACCACCGCAAGCGCCCATATGGGACTAGGAGACCCCATGAGGCCCTTGGTCTCAAATCCATTTTGATTTTGCGGGACCAACTAGGGGCAATATGTTTTTAATACTCATAGAAGCATATTCAAATTGGTTAGAGGTTATAGTAATGTCGTCCACCACAACCGACGCAGTTATAAAACAGCAAAACAAATTGTTTACAACTCATGGCTTACCTGATGTATTAGTATCCGACAATGGGCCACAACTAACAGCTATACAATTCGAACTGTACTTAGCATCTTTAGGTATACGCCATGCACTAACCACACCAGCCCACCCGGCGGCGAATGGTAGGGCCGAACGAATGGTCAGATTTACAAAAGAAGGCCTAGAAAAAATGGACCAGGGGGATATCCAAGACAAGTTGAACCACTTACTTACACTACAACACATCACTCCCAGTAGTGCCACAAACAAGAGCCCGGCAGAACTATTAATGGGGAGAAAACTCAGATCCCATTTAGATAGATTACACCTAAATTACACTTGTGAGAAACCCCCTGACTCGTCCAGCCGATACCGCACTTTTGAAATTGGCGACCTAGTCTATGCAAAGAATTTTACCGGGGACCCTCTTTAACTTCCAGCCACAATCACACAAGTAACAGGCCCCCAGTCCTACCGACTAACCGTGGACGATGGAAGAGTGTGGAAGCGGCACATAGACCAGCTTCGTTCCCGCAACATCAAGTGCAAAACAACCATGCAACCTCAATAAAAATCGACGAAAACAAAACCAAGGGGTGGGTGGGGAAACAAACAAATAAAAAAGGGTATGAAAATGAACCTTTAAAAGTAAATCCAGAACATCTAACGAACCAAACAGAGCACTTATGGTTAGATGAAACCATCGGAAGTAGTCCGAGCGAAAGGGAAGCCGTCCTGGAAGGGGCCAGCCAGGCCAGCTCAACCGGTCCGGTTGAACCAGGAGGGAGCGGCAAAACCACCGGCCTGAGCAACTCAAGCGGTAGCAACAATGCTGACTCACCCTTCCAGGAGGTTCCATGAAGACGAGCCGGAGAGACAGCGATCCCGACCGAACTGCTTGAAGTCCTAGGCGAGAATGAGCCGCGCAGGTCAACTGGGACCAGAAGAAGCCCCACCTACTTATGCGACTACGTCACTCACGTAGGACTGAACTAAAGGGGGAGGGGTGTTCTGTATAACTTGGAAGGTTCCAAGTAGTCTCTTCTGATTGGCCAGGAAGGCCAGTAGTGGATTGGTTCATTAGGAACCAATCCAAGGAGCCGCTCAAAGGCGGCAAAGTTAAAACAATGTCATTGGCTACAAGCCGGCAGGCAAGCCTCTATAAAAAGGGCTGCCGCGGCTGAGCCAATGTTTCTGTTACTGTTGCTGTTAACTAATAGTTATTTTTTGGAACCCGGTCTACCACGCTTCTTTTCCGGACGGAACAGTGTTAGTTCGTTCTGCAGCTCTATCCATACTTGGATGGAAGGTGCAGCTTAGCCCTTGAGAATGATGACCCTATTATCCTTCATGAACTCCCTCCAAAACTCCACTGTGAACTGGACCCCTCCCTCCCCAGTCCCTTCTTGGCACCTCATGGAGACTCATTTGGTTTCATTAATTGGAACCTTGACAGGCTGTTCTTCCTGACCCCCCTTCTCCTTCTGGGAATTCACACCATTTCTGGCCAAGTGACCCACAGGCTCCCCCGTTGCTGCCCCCCCACCTGGCTCCATCTTCTTTGTTTATATGAAATGTCTGCAGGGAGGAGGGAAGGGGGGGCTCTTGATTAACTCTCTAATTAAGACAGTTAGGAAGAATCCCAGAATCCCCTGGAGATGAAATGGGGATGAATCCCTGGTCCTTCCCAGCCTTTTCCTCCCTGAAATGGGCAGATTCTCCCTCTTTCGGTCCCTGCCTGTCAACACACCCCTGCATTGTGGGCCTGTCTTGGGGGTTGGGGGGCTGAAAGGGAAGAAAAAATGTTATTTATAGTAAAGTTTTTCTTTATATTCTAATTTTCTTCCCCTTCTCTTTTTCTGCAACCCTTATGAATTAATCCTGCTCTCCAATGCAAAAGGATATATTTTTCTTTAGCGGCAGATGACTCTTTGTCCTGTTTGCAACCTTGAAGAAATGGAAGCTGAAGGTGGCAGGTTGGGGGGAGGAGGAGGCTGTCAGCTTCCTTTGGGTGCCTCTTTCTTATGTATACATACATAAACATACACATACGTATACATATATATGTACATATATACACTGCTCAAAAAATAAAGGGAACACTTCAACACAATGTAACTCCAAGTCAATCACACTTCTGTGAAATCAAACTGTCCACTTAGGTAGCAACACTGATTGACAACCCATTTCACAAGCTGTTGTGCAAATGGAATAGACAACAGGTGGAAAGCAGAGGCAGTAAGCAAGATATCCCCAATGAAGGATGGTTCTGCAGGTGGTGACCACAGACCACTTCTCAGTTCCTATGCTTTCTGGCTGATGGTTTGGTCACTTTTGAATGCTGGCGGTTCTTTCACTCTAGTGCTAGCATGAGACGGAGTCTACAACCCACACAAGGGGCTCAGGTAGTGCAGCTCATCTAGGATGGCACATCAATGTGAGCTGTGGCAAGGTTTGCTGTGTCTGTCAGTGTAGTGTTCAGAGCATGGAGGCGCTACCAGGAGACAGGCCAGTACATCAGGAGATGTGGAGGATGCCGTAGGAGGGCAACAAGGCAGCACCAGGACCGCTACTTCCGCTTTTGTGCAAGAAAGGACTGGAGGAGCACTGCCAGAGCCCTGCAAAATGACCTCCAGAAGGCCACAAATGTGTGTGTGGCTGCTCAAATGGTCAGAAACAGACTCCATGAGGGTGGTAGGAGGGTCCAACGTCCACATGTGGGGTTGTGCTTACAGCCCAACGTCATGCAGGACGTTTGGCATTTGCCAGAGAACACCAAAATTGGCACATTCGCCACTGGCGCCTTGTGCTCTTCACAGATGAAAGCAGGTTCACGCTGAGCACATGTTCAGAATATGAGTCATCTAACAGCTATTTGGGTTAGAAATATATAAACCAGGATAATTACCTCAACACATGTGACAGACGTGACGGGGTGTGGAGATGTCATGGAGAATGTTCTGCTGACTGCAACATCCTCCAGCATGACTGGTTTGGCAGTGGGTCAGTAATGGTGTGGGGTGACATTTCTTTGGGGGCCACACAGCCCTCCATGTGCTCGCCAGAGGTAGCCTGATTGCCATTAGGTACCGAGATGAGATTCTCAGACCCCTTGTGAGACCATATGCTGGTGCGGTTGGCCCTGGGTTCCTCCTAATGCACGACAATGCTAGACCTCATGTGGCTGGAGTGGGTCAGCAGTTCTGGCAAGATTAAGGCATTGAAGCTATGGACTGGCCCGCCCGTTCCCCAGACCTGAATCCAATTGAGCACATCTGGGACACATGTCTCGCTCCATCCACCAATACCACGTTGCACCACAGACTGTCCAGGAGTTGGGGGATGCTTTTGTCCAGGTGTAGGAGGAGATCCCTCAGGAGACCATCCGCCACATCATCAGGAGCATGTCCAGGCATTGTAGGGAGGCCATACAGGCACTTGGAGGCCACACACATGACTGAGCCTCATTCTGACTTGTTTTAAGGACACTACATCAAAGCTGGATCAGCCTGTGGTGTTTTTTTCCACTTTAATTTTGAATGTAACTCCAACTCCAGACCTCCATGGGTTGCTAAATTTGATTTCCATTGATAATTTTTGTGTGATTT
>BLBF01014844.1:0-12604 GCA_015471245.1 Laticauda colubrina
CTTTTAAAGTTGTAGCAACGTTTCAGCAGAATCTCATCTGCCATCATTAGGCTTCTGTATAGAGTTTGTATGTGTATATCATACAAACTCTATACAGAAGCCTGATGATGGCAGATGAGATTCTGATGAAACATTGGTACAACTTTAAAGCACTACAATGACGTGGGATAATACCCGAAGGAAGCTGAACAGCACATATATATAATTTATATATACTATATATATATATATATAAAATATAATATAAAATTTTACTGCCCCAATGTTTTCTTAGTATCCTATGTTTAGCAAACGAAATATTACATAGCAAGAAAAACAAAAACAAATAAACAAGAACCTGATAATTAAGTCCAATCAAAGCCTAAGACTGATGGCTTTCATCAATCACTGCAGGAAAACAAATTTAGCTTCTTTCTAGAATGTAAACATTGTCATTTCAGACAATTATTTGCATATCTCTTTGGATTACAATCATATAAAGTTATATAAAAGAACCTCTGGATACAGTAGAAGCAAGCAGCACTTGTCCAACCAATTTTCCCTTACACACACACATTCATTAACAACGTATTAGCATTATGTAATACATATTTCCCAGAATTATTGCAACAATATTGATTTAAATGGAGAGGAAAGTTTTTAACTGTCATCTACATGGCAATTAGCAATTGGTTTTGGGTATTCTACTCAATTGAACGCAGCATATAAGGATGTAAAATCTGTTGCCAAATTCACGTTAAGATCTACTCTGAAGAGCACAGAAGCACAGCTTACAAAATATCAGTGCATATTAATGACCTCACATTGTATTTAAGTATCTGAAAGTCATTTTCTCATCCTTTGATTTGAATATTGAAGTTGCAAGTACAATTAAGCAGTTTTTCAGGACCTCTTTTGCTCTCAGTTCAAACTAAACTTCCTGATTTCTCTTTATTATCTTTGCTTCTCCCACTTCATGACTGTCTTAGATGTTGTTCCATCATAGCGATTACTGATAATAACATAAAATGTGAAAGAATCTCATTTCAAACACAGAATTCTGGCAGAGAATCAATAGCACTATTTTATTCCTTACATTTTCTTATTCAGTTCCCACTCCTTCTCTCCCAGCCTATTGTCCATTTGCCCGGCCGTTTTGGACAATATGTTCAAAATCCATCACAAGAAAATGGACAGATAGCACAATAATTCTATAGCAATGAGCTAAAAATGCTATGAATAGAGGCATTTGCACAGTCAACATGTTTGTTAAAATTATGATACTAGGAACTGTATGAAGACCTGATTTGCAGCATAGCAATATTTATTTCATCACTGGCCCTCCAATGAGAAGTTTAAAAGATGACCACCCCCATAAAACAGCACTCTAGAGATATAAAACAAATTAATGACAAAATGGTGAGAGAATTGGCTAATTTGGCATTATTGGAAAATACCGTACAAAGATTTAGAGATTTGATTTGAGATTTAGAGTGATTCCAGAGGATTCTGGTAAAAATATTAGGAAAAAAGGTTACTAAAACTTTAGCAATTGACATGAGGAGGATATAGGTACAGACTCTGGTAAAGTATACAGAATAAATAGAACATATAGAATAAATATAATATTTGTGAGAATAATACATATCCAAGGGATGTCATCATATACTTGGTCAGGAAGAAGACATATTTTTTTTCAATAAGATTTTAATTCAACAAAAAGAATGATAAGAAAGATGTAATTATTCTTGATAAAGATCTTATTAGCATCTTGCATAAACAAGAAAATTATTAATGAGAGTTTAAAACTGAAAAATATTTGAATGTAATGGGCCAGTTTGCGATTTTTACTTTCAAACAGCAGATATTTGAATTCTGTTCTGGAGACAAGCCTATTATCCAGCCATGCAAAGAACATTTCATCAAACCAGAGCAAACCAGAAAAAGTATATTGACCAGATGGATTATCAGGTTTTTATTATAAATGTTTTGATGATGAATTATGTCATTCAGGGAGACAAGATGTCAGAGTTAAAAAAATTGTATTTCAGAAAAAAAATGTTAATGGAGTTCTAACAAATCTTGTGAAATTCAAAAGCGAACAAGATAAGGATGCTCACTGTCTTTCTTTTTATTCCATTCATTCATTAGAGTAAGCCACCATTAGAGTAAGAGACATTGGCAGTTTAAAGTTCAAAAATATATATAATTAAAAATACTAAAGAGATTTTAAAACAATAAAAACATACAGATTAAACATACACAGGAGCAAGATACTTGGCCCGATACAAATATAGCCAGGAAACCCTAACCCTTGACACATTTAGCACATCAGGCACAGTAATATAGCTAGGCTTATTTACAAGTTAAAATAAAAGTATTGTGGGATTAAAAATTTAAAGAGAAACATGAAAACTAAAGAATTTGTCAGATGACCTGGTGTTGACTTTGAAAATTCCTTTAAAGAAAATTGAAACTAAATTGAATCCTTTAATTGGAAAACTAAAAGAATTTGAAGATGTTGATAAAGCACCCCATAAAAATAGATCATACAAAATTGATGCATAAACATATTTTAAGATTGAGAAGAAAGTAAAATATCTGGGAATCACTATGATGAATATGAATTATATGTTGTTTCAAAATAACTTATGGTAAGACATGGAGAATCTGTGTAATAAAGATAAATGTATTGCAAGAATGATGTTTTTGTTTCAAGACTGTATTTTTTGGACTATAAGATGCTCAGGACTGTAAGACATGCCTAGCTAGCAAGTAAAAAATGGCATCTGCCTCCCAGCAATTTGCCTCCTTGCAGCAAGCAGCAAAAAGCCTGATCAGCTTCAGCACAGCCTGATTTAGCATGAGAAGCTGGTTGACTGTTGGATGGGCCTCCTGGAATACTGATGATCAGTTCTTCCAGGCTGCAAGGATCATCGGTGCCCATTGTTGCCATTGCCCCCCATCACCACTGCCATCTATTGCCGCCTCAACATGCCCCATTTTTGGCCTCTGTGCATCCCATCTTCAGCTTCCACATGCCTCATTTTCAGCTCCACGCATCCCATTTTCAGTCCATTCCAGGAAGCTTATTTTATGTGGTGAGGAAAATAGTGGTATTATTGAGAAATTGAAGGGTTTTGGAGTTAGAATGACATGACCTGAAATTTGGTTGGCATAGATCTTTGTGGTATGATAAAATAAAATTTAATGTGGATTTCAAAAATCTCTATATTAGATGTACCATAAAATGAAAATATGGAACAGATTCAAACTGATTTTAAACCAAAACACCTTTGTGGCGAAATTAAATTTTGCCTAAAATTTATAGATAGAACCATAACAAAATGTAATTCAAAAGATTATCTTAAAGAGAATTTTTATAAAATGATGAACCATTGGTATATGTCATCAGAGAAATTGTCTAGGATAGAGAAAGGCATTTCAAATATATATTAGAAAGTGAACAACAGAACTGGACATTTATTATGATTGGTGGATACATAAAATAGGAAGAAAATTTTTGATTCCAGTACATGCATTGATTCAGAGGATTATAAAGGTTGATATACAATTCAGACTACAAGTCTTTATTTTGGTATTGTGTTGTGGTTAGCCAGCAGCAGTTATGGACAGCTGAGGAGAGTGAGGACTCAGATGAGGGGCCAGGACCATTAGGGAGTGGATTGCTGCCTTCAGAGATTGTGAGGCTGGCAGCAGTGATGAGGAGGTTCCTAAGGAGCCTGTGCCAAGTGCACGTGTGCATAGGACTTGGGAGTAAGGCTGCAAGATAATGGCCCCTCCTTCAAGAAAATAAAAGGCAGCTGTGAAGCGAACGTTCTTTGCAGGAAGCAAAGACATTTTGAAACTCAGCCTTGTGGACATTACAGTTGGTATTTGAAGGCTCTTGTATTGCAAACTATTTCTTTTCTGTTGTTTTTTGGCAACCTTGCAAAAACTTTGCAAGGCTCTTTCTTGTTGGAGCTAATTAGTTGGAAGCAGCCTTTTATCTGAGAAGAAACAGGATTCATAGATGAAACATTAAACGGTTGTGCTGCTGCCTTTGTTTTGTGTTTGGTCTCTTGAAATCAGGTTTGGGTCAGAACAGATTGATAGACAAACATTTGGACAAATGTCAATTCTGTTTTTGTAAAGATAATTGTGAGACAATTGTGTCAATTGTTGACTGGAAACCCTTTATGGTTTTTTTGAGCAAAACAGAAAAAAAAAAACCAAAGTTATATTTTTGGTTTTGATGACAGGGTAGATTATAGGAAGGAAAAAATTATGTAACTGTAGAAAAAGAGGTAACCTTATCACTGTACTTATAATATGTACAGAATATAAAAGAATATATTTTTGTATATTTTTTTCTACTTTTCTTCTACTTTTTTTCTTTCTTGAAGTTTTAACTTTCTCTTTTATTGCTTTCTCTTTTTTCTTCTTTACCTTGTATTAATTTGTATTAGTTTTTAACTTTCTCTTATAACTTTAAATTATTATTTTTTAAAGGTAGTATCAATTTGACTACATAAGAAATATTGAGAGTATTATTCTTACAGCCACCAATACATATCATCCAATCATGTGTTGATCATTCCAATTCCAAGTATTGTTTAGTGATATTATTTAGCTCAGATCACCATGGACCAACTTTGCCTAAACCAGTATCATACATAATTTGATTTGAAAGATTGAGGAAAATGGCTACACGTAAATCCCTCATTATTAAAGGGTCTTCTGATGTAATGAAGACAGAAATAGAAAATTATTTATAGAAAAGATTTTGTCCTTGGCATTGTACTGAAACAACCTGCATGGTATCAGTGTTGGATAATTATCAACCATCCTAAAATCCCAGTGAACTGTGACATCTATTTTCCATTACCACCTCCAACCTGATAATTGCTTCCACTATTGATAGAGAGGTTGCAGAACAATTACAAGCTGCTTCAAAAACATTAAAAGAAGTGATAAGTTTCATTATGTAAAGAAAATCATTTAAAAGCACTCTATCTCACTCTCTGCTTGACTATGTGTGCCTGTGTATATGTGTGTGTATCCATATATATTATACCCATAACTTTTAATTTGAGGAATGCTTTGCAGTTTTTGTTTCTGTCTGTTTTCATTCTAGGTTAACAAGAGTTATAGTCATATAACTAGTGTTAGAGATGGCTAAGAGCAGGGGTGGGATTCAAATTTTTGACAACTGGTTCTGTGGGCATGGTTTAGATGGTGTGCATGGCTCGGTGGTCATGTGACTGGGTGGACATGGCTTGGTGGTCATGTTATTGGCTGGGTCTGACCAACGCAATATCATTCACATCGAGGCATGCATCTCTCACTTGGCCTCTCATGACTGTGGGGATGCTGCAACAATCATAAGTATGAAAAAAGGTCATAAGTCACTTTTTTCAGTGCAACTGTAACTTTGAATGGTCAAAGTACCACAGGCAAAGTACCAGCAAAGGAAGGGGAAATAATTTAGAGATGTTCCTGAGACAGGAATTCTAGTCCTGCCAAGAATGTAATAAGGTTTAATGGAGAGGCAGTTTCTGTAAACAACACCAGAATGTTTCCTTCCTGCCTTCCTTACAGGATTAGACCAGTAATTTCTTCTAACAACCAGTTCTCCAAACTGCTTAGAATGTTAATGACCGGTTCTAAATAGGTTCAGACTGGTAGAATCCCACCCCTGGTTAAGAGCTATTTCACATCAGGAAGTTGAGAGGCTTTTGCCTCAGGTCCTACTGGGATCGTATTTGCTTTCTTCACACAATGGATCCAGGATAGGACAAAGACCTGCTAAAGTTCTTGTCTTCTACAAAGACCTGCTAAAGTTCTGGCCTAAATGTGAAAATGTGAAAAAGAGTCTACATCCTTGACTTTCTATGTCTGTTTGCAACAAAAACTATGGTCCCAGATAAACACTTTCACTGAAAAGTGTGACCTTTGTTATATTTTTGTCATTCAACTGATCTTAAATATTTGGGTCCCCCAGTTATATTTATAAATTAAGCCAATTATTTTATAATACATCAATTACTATTTTAACAATCTTAACAGCAAAAGAATTTTTTTTATTGGTAGAAAATAGTATATAAAAATATAACAATCTGTTTTCCAGTATCTGTTCTGGTAATATTGGACTTCCCTCACAAGAACAGATCTACTCTTTAATTAAAGATTTAGGAATGTATATTAGTTCCTGAACCATATGCAGCATACTGTAATGTGTATGTAGTAGTGGCATGGAAGAACTATGAAACACTCTCCTGACTAAGCCCAAAGGGATCTGATTTAATTTTTAGAATTTTTCACATTTTTTTTCCTCGTGTGACTTTGGAGAACTGTGCTGGTATCTCTACTTTGGAGGAAGAAAATGTTAAAAGCTTCACATTAAGTAATTTATTGGTTTGGAGCTATATAATGATAATATAAAGTATAACGTCTTTCAAACTTGCCCATTCAATCTTATCAAAAATTTGTTTCTAGATGTAATTATTGGAATAAACAGAGTGGGACAAAATGGTCAAGGTACATCTAACCCTTTCAGGTGTAAAATTGTAAAGATGATAAATTGGAATCATGACTATGTTGGAACAATGGTCTAACAGTGCATGAATGATGGTGGAGAAGAAATTTGGTATCAAAATAATGGCAAAAGTAGCATTCCATTAATATACTTTTTCAGTGAACAACCAAAATTAAAAAAAATATTTTTCTATATTGAAACACAAATCTAGCACTACAGTTTTCACCTTTATTGTCATAAATGTGAAACTGGTGGATTGAGTTGGTGGAAGATTAATTGAATATTAAATTGTACAATACTTTGTATGCAAGGAACAAATATGAACTCCAATTTATCTTAAAAATCTTATTCATTTAAGGTTTTCATAGCTGCTCTAAAGTAAAGTAGTCCTGTAATACTAAAATAGAACAATGCAAAATGCAAATCATTATAAATTACTTTGCTTCCATTTTTAAATATTCACCATTATAACTGTTATAATAAAGATAACATTTCTGCAGACACATTTTAAGACTGAGGTGATTATTATTCTAGATTGCTAGCAGATGGCAGAGCTCCATCAGTAAATTTCTTTTCCTCTCTGAATCACTCTTTTTAGTAATTCCAGAAAATCAAGAATCACTGCATAATGGATGTGATAATGTCACATCTGAAATAACCAAGGTTTTTTTTTTATCCTGTTTCCACTAATAACTAATGAAACCTATTTAGAGTGAAGACAATGTTCCTTCTTCGCAATGATTACGTGGCTGATTTTAGCATTTTAGAAAATTAGCAATTGAACATTTTTCAACCCTTTCACAGTAAAGCACACACATCCATGCATAGAAAGAGACAGACCACACATAGAAAGAGACAGACAGACAGAGGATGTTTAGCCTTGGTATTAGTATGAGGGGAGGGAGTTTCCAAATCCTAAAACAAGGTCTCTTGCCACCAGTCATCCTGGTGCAATGGGAAAGAGTGGAACAGTATGTGAAAAGACCCTGGGAGATCTGGAGTAGAGATGGTGCCTATGGAATGGGAGATAAGAAAACATGGCCCACAGCTGGATGAAGATTGGGGCAAGAGATTCAAAAATGACCCGCCTTAATTTCTTCAGCTGTATAGGATACAGTGGAAGAATTGTACCTTCAGCTTGCAAGACTGTATTAATGTAGTTTTAATGTAATTTAAGCTATTGCATTGAGGAGCTTCCTTTTAAATGTAATATCATATTCTCTATCAATGCAAACTTCTCACCAGAAGCCCAAATTATCCTTCTTTAGACACATTAAGTGAAGACCTTATTCTCCAAAGAAGGTTGTACTGCTAGGAAAGATGGAAGAAAAGGACACTCAGCCACAAGGTGCTTGGACTTGATTATAGTGGCAATTGGAGCACTGTTGAAAGAAAAGTCATATAAAGAGCAGATCATCATGGGAAAATGTATCCATGTAAGGTCCTAACAGTTATCACCAACTTGATATTTAATTCATCCATCCATCCATCCATCCAATGTTTGGTGGGTTACTGAAGATCAAGTGGCAATAGTTCTAAAAGCAAGTTATAACAGACATTTATAATGTCTGTTATATATTATATAACATGTATATAATGTTGGTGAGTTTTCCTTCATGCCTCCTTGCCTCACCAGTACAGTATATAAGTATACTCAATTCAATCTGGATAGCCTGAGCCAGGACAGAATGTTAGTATGATTGTTTTCACCATGTAACCAAAGTTTCCATCTTGGTTTATTTTTTACCTTGACTGGGGATACCCCAGAGATATCAAAACAGATTATATTATTAATTACATTATACTTTATGTTGGGAAACATTCATACCTCAAAAGCATGCCTCAGTAATTCCATATTTTCTAATTGCCTAGGCCAGTTGTTGTTTTATTTTGAAAGGGATGGTATGGATGAGTTGTCCAAAATCTTTATTTTGCTTTCTACAACCAGAAGTTCCTAAATTACCTAAGCAAACTGCAATGTACCATTCTCAGCTTCTGGCATTGGACACATTTCATATAATCACATTTTTTTCCTAAAAGCAAAGTGAAGCTTCTAGGCTTTATTTCACTCTTCAGTCACTCATGGGAATGAAATCCAATTTAAGTAAAGTGATGCCTCAAGCAGAAGAAAATTTGATCCATTATTTTTATTTTTATTATAAATTACATCTTTCACTACAACCAATAGTGATTCTGGTTATACTGAAAGAAAATTACATATGATAAAATATTTCATGTTTTCTTGATAACAAAAATGGGTAAGAAAAAGAACAAAAAAAAAATGAAACACCAAGCCATATCAAGTGAAGGCAACCAAGTGAAATCGTAAGTTTTAGCAGATGTGGTTTTCAGTGATGGCATAAGCTCATCTTGAGTATCAAAAATAAACTATGAATCTATATTGGCAAGTGGAATTCATAACCTTGAAAGATTGTTGGTCATTAAAATAAACTGGTTAATACTTCATTTTCTTTCATATATAAAAATAAGCATGAAATTATCTAAATTTTACTCAGAAATTACCTTTTAATTTCCCTTTGTCATTCTATTCATCTCTCTTTTAATTTTCATGTTTTGTGTTCTTTTCTGGTAAGGTTATTTATTTAGATGTACAGATTGGATAATTTAATGGAAAAAGCATACTATAAAATATGTGTGTGTGTGTACATTTCAGACTATTTCAGACAGAAGTTTTCCTTTAACAGAAAATGATGAAATAATAGGATATATAATTTTCTTTGCCTCCTGGATTCAATTGGAAAGGCTCCAATATCATGTCTAATAATAATTCTAATAAATATTTTGGCAAAAAAAGTGGTATTTGAGGAAAGGGGAGAATGACAGTTATCACTTTCTCTATGTATCTGTTAGCATTTGCAAAATGAATACTTCTGTTGAATATATAAGATAATTAGATACATTCTGTAGAAATGAATTCAAATATGGAAGGTTTTGAAGGAAAACAAAATAAATTTGATTACTTTTTTCTCTGAATGTGGATATAAATGATGCTACATCATGATGGTAATGAGGGATCGATGGAAAAAGTTTTCAACTGAGGACAGCATTTCCCCACCAAATATCCATTGACCAATACTATGGCAGTATTCTATGTACTTATGGAAAATTAACTGACAGATGGAAGTTAAAAGGAGCTTAAGGCTTCCAGTGACTGTTGAATCTTATATTTGAAAATATGTACATGTTTATTATAAAAACCAAGGGCTTAACAATTATATCAATATTATCTCTTATTAAATATTGCTCACCATAAGGGTCAGATGGATGTAGGCAGATTCAGCTGGTTTTCACCAGTTCAGCTGAACCAGGTAGCTAACTTTTTGTGTAGTTCGGTGAACTGACTGAAAATAAAGTGCAAGAAAGGTTTTTTTTCTCTCTCTCCCTTCTGTTAATAGTTTCAGGCAGACAGCCAACAACCACTTAACAGGTGAATACAGCCAGAACATGCCTTGAATAAACAATAGAAATTGGTAGGATTAGGGCAGGGAAACACCCAGTAAACCCACTAATCTAGGGATGGGATTAACCTCTTCCTTTCAGGAAGAAGGACAAGATTACAAACATTTTTATTATAAAGGGTATTAAGTAATACTTCTGTGATCAGCTGATACTCCCTGTAGTTCCCTAAGACCTTTTTTTTTTTTTTTTTTTACAGTTGCTGCAGTGTTGGCTACTTCTTGTTTTCTCCTGGGGATAAAAGATACAGGATGGGACAATGATGCAGCTTGATCAAAAAGGCCCTAAAATGTAATGCATGTGTAGTCCAGCCAGTTGAATTGCTTCTTCTGGAATTTAAAAACATAGAGAGCATAGAATTTAAAACATAGAGAGCATAGAATAATAGAGTTGGAAGGGACCTCATAAGTCTTCTAGTCCAACACTCTTCTCAAGCAGGAGACCCTATATCATTTCAGGCAAATAGTTGTCCTATCTCTTTTTGAAAGCCTCTAGGGATAGAGCACCTGAAGGCAAGCTATTCCAAGGGTTGATTGGCCCCACCCTTAGGAATTTTCTCCTTAGTTCTGGGTTCCTTCTTTTTTTTTTTTTTTTAGTTTCCATTCATTGTTTCTTGTCATGCCTTTTCATGCTTTGGAAAATAGATTGACCCCTCATTTTTGAAGAAACCCCTCAAATATTGGAACAGTGCTATTTTATTGTGAGTTGGGGAGATGTTTGACAAAACTGATCAAGCGGAAAAAAACAGGAATGGGTGAATTTGCTTTTTCAATCCTATCAGCACTTCTCCAGATAAAAAGTGAAAGAACATTAAAAAGATCACCAGTATTGTAGAGCTGGGGCAATTTTTGCACTGTCAATTT
Source organism: Laticauda colubrina (assembly GCA_015471245.1). NCBI lineage: Eukaryota > Metazoa > Chordata > Lepidosauria > Squamata > Elapidae > Laticauda > Laticauda colubrina. The sequence goes on from BLBF01014844.1 coordinate 10,858, forward strand.
GAAACAATATCAAAATTTCCAATGGAAAGAGCACATAAAAGAGGCATGGATGACTTTCCCACCTTTCTGTAGTTGTGCCAGTTTGATGAAAGGTGGATGTCTTAGCTCTCTCCTCCCTGAGATCCTCCGTTTTTTGCACTCTGGTGTCTCTATCTTTCTGTCTTAATGTAATTGCTTAGTGATTTCTGCTGCCACTGCCTGTCAGTCACATGGAGGTGTTTACCTGCTGTTTTCTCACATAACCCTGGCATGTGATGCAGGTAAGAATTTCACAGGCTATGCCATCATTGAAGAATAAATCAAAAAGAAGAGAAAAATAAAGTAGATAAAAATTAAATAAATGCAGTGCTGTAAGGCATGTGACAAGGCAGTCATTCTCCTTTAGAATGACATCATTCTCACAAATGATTTATTTATTTTGTTAGATGTTTATTCTGTCTTTATTATTTTATCAGGAACTCAAGGTGGAGAAGTAATATTCCTTCTTCCTCTTAGTTTCTTCACAACCACAATCTAATAAGTATTTTGAGATGGTAGAGAGTGACTGGTCTCTCAACTATTTTTTTCAAGCCTAAAATAGGATTTAGAATTTAGAGTCTCTAAGAGTTTCTAGGCCAGCAACTTAATCATTACTTTGTTTAAAAAGGAGGAAGGAATGTCAAAATAACTTGTAAGAATTGCATGCAAAAACAGAATTGGAGGAAACAAACTTGTAAAGCTGAAAACATCACAGATAATATTTCAGAATAATCTTCCCTAAAATGTTCCAAAAGCCAAAACAGGTGCAGCAACTTACTATCTGAGATGGACCTGTTAGTAAGAAAGCAGACTAGAATGAGCACTGTAGAAAGGCTGTCAAAGTGCCTTTCTTCAAGGGTTCGAATTTTCCTGCTGGGAGAGCTCTGGTGCAAGGATATGGACAACTGGATCTTTTTATTTTCAGGAAGGTAAGAGACAGCGTAGCTGCATTCCTGGCGCTAGATAGCTAACTTTGAATGGTAAGTTCCTGGTTTTTTATACCTTTTTCCTCCCTTTGTGTATAAATGTTCGTTTAGTGTTTAATGTTTGATGTTTGGATATTAAAATCCTATCAGAGTTTATTTTTTCGCCAGAAGGCAAACTTAGCGAAGCGTGGAAAATAAACCCTGCGGGGTGGCTTAATTGTATCATCGTTTTTTTACTAATCTCTTTTAGCTTTATAATGGTTTTTCCTATTCATTTTGTAGTAATCTTCTATTTGTTTCCTTTGTGATTTATTTTGTAATTTTTGTGTTTGTTTTGCTGATTTTGGCATGTCCTGTGTAAGGGTTTTCTTTTCCTTGTTTCTCTAGCTTTCTTAATAACTTGGCTTTTGTCTAGGGAGCTTCTTTCAACACCTTTTATTAAATTTCTTTTCCTATGCAAGTTTGTTTTATGGCTGGCCTGATGTTCCCTTTTGGGCTTTTTCCTTTCTGGGTGACACCACTGTGCTCATGAAGTTCCCTTTCCACAATCCCTCATTTTTTTCTCTCTCTCAGGGGTGGTTTCTGATTGAATGTCTGGGTATACTTGGTATTCATATGTTTCCTTTCTCTGGGATAAGCTTTGGTTCCAGGAACGCAATTGCTTGTGTTACAAATATTACAATTGTTATAGAAAATAATAATATATAGTATATATTGCATTTCATGTTTCCCATTGCTAGATTCCTTTTCTTCCCTCCCCCCCCCCTTTTTTTAAATTTGTACAATGTGAAAAATGTAAAAAA